>LZPO01044521.1:122472-136748 GCA_001675575.1 Neotoma lepida | reverse complement strand
CTCTGCCTGTTTCTCCTCCTCCTTGACCTCCTCCTCTTCTTCTTTGGATAGGGTCTTACCCTGTAGCCCAGGCTGGCTTCAAACTCCTGGTGATCCTTCTGCCTGAGGATCCTGCATGCTGGGGTTCTAGACACAAGCCATCATCATTTCAGGATCCTTTTCTCCATATTGAAATAGCAGCAGTCATTTGAGCTTTGCAGTTATTGAGAACTATTCATATGCTATCGAAAGGAGCAGAAGACAGCTTGATAAATGCTTCTTGCTTTGCACATTCTCCAAGATTCACCCAGTTTCTGTTGGTGTGTGGACACTGGGATGTTCAAAGTATTTTGAAGCCNCTAAATTATTACCTTTATTCCCACGTATTGTTTTACCTCCACAGATCTGAGGTGTTTATTCTATGTAACTTTTTATGTTTTCTTTCACAGAAATTCTGTGCTCCATAAACTCATTACCCTTTGGTCTCTGTTACTAATGGTGCTCATCTTAAATTGGGGTTTAATTAGTGACTACTATTAAATAAAGCTATGTGGTAACACTTCAGGTCTGTGAAGAGGTCTTGAATTGAGGATTGCTTTAGAGAGCTTTGACATTCATTGTGTTAGTAAAGTCAATCTCACTTCCACAGCATCTTTCAAAAGATGATGTAATTTTAATAGTCCTCTGATTAAATGAAAAATTTGGGTTTATGTACATTTTTTGAGCTATCGACTTTTGTAAGTATGCACCTGTATTTCTGACAAATGAAAGGGCCAGGAACAGCTCCAGCTTTAAAGTTTTTGGATGACCTTGAGGCAATTGTTCACTTCTTCCTCAGCATACTTTTTCTCCCTGTAAAACTCAAAGATGTTCATCCTGATTCGGTCAAGTCATCCTGATGTAGCGAGGCTTAATGAAGTGTTTGTAAAATATTTTGTTCTTCCTACAGTTGAAATTACCTAAATAGATGGTGGGATAATTAATATCAAACACTATATTCAGCATAGTTGACTACATAATGGTGCCATTGTTACATCTAATGCTTTGGATTTCTTTTAATTAAAATTACATGAAATATTGGTATGCTTGCTGCANTCTTGTCCTCCTCTGCAAATGGCAAGTGTGTATTAACACAAAATATTTAAATTTCATGTAATTACAGTGTTCTTAAAAATTTATCAGCCCCAGGGAAAAAGGGGNAGTGAGAAAATATTCATTATGACACAAGGGTTGTGGCAGAACTGTTTGGAAGAATTGGATTATTTGGTTTACAGCATTCCTAATATTTCAAAAATGAGTCATTTCAGTCAGCAGTAATGATTGGATCCTGTCAACCACAGTGAGCAAGAGTGACGGTCCACAAATTTAGCTAGGAAAATAAGTACATTAACAGTGATGCTCAGAGAGAGACATCTGTGTAATAAATTCAANCAGCACAAGAATGATACACTGAACTTCACAAACTATTGCAAGAAGTAAGTGGGCATCTAAGCACATGGAAAGACACAGCATGGTTGTGTATTAAAAGACGCTATCGGTCANATGCACTAGTTTACATGTTAAACGTAATTCATATCAAACTTCTAGCTGGTTTTGCTGAAGAATCTGACAAGTTCATGTAGCAACTCAAGGAATCCCTGCCCCTCTAAAATACATAAGCAAACAAAAGCAACCCTGAACAATTTTGGGAAAGCTCAAAATTGGAGGGCTCAAACTCTGTGGTTTCAAACTTGTATTTGAGCTGCAGCTCCCAGGCTACCCTGCTGATGCTGTAAAGAAAGGCAAGGCGCAGTGGGGTAGGAAGCAGCCTTTGCACTTGCAGCCAGCTGGTCCTCCAAAGCAATAAGGTGAGGTAGGAAAAGAATAATGTTCAACACATCATGCTGCACAAATGACTATGCATAGGTCCGGGCAGTTTGGACCCCAGCTCTCAACCAACACACAAAAATGAACTCAGAATGCGCTGTACTTAAAATTAGCACTCTTACAGAAAAACATTGGTCTGTATCTTTGGAACATGGGTTAAACAAAAGCAATGTGTGTGTGTATGTGTGTGTGTGTGTGTGTGTGTGTGTGTGAGAGAGAAAGTGAGAGAGAGACCTTTCATATGTTGTTCATGAACAAGCATTTTATAAAGAATGCTATAGGCCTTCAAAATAATTGGGATAAAGACACCATGTGACCTGGAAATTCTATTCATAGGTATACATAAAAAAATGAAAACATCCATGTAGAAACAAATGTCCTAGCAACATTATCCATCAAAATATAAGAATATTGCTAGGGATGTAAACCCATGATAGAGCACTGGGCTCGAGTGCCTGGAGCACTGTGTTCCACCCTCAGCAGTGGAAAAATGTTTCTGGGAAAAAAATAGCATTAAACCAATCCTCTGCTGATGAGTAAACAAACAAAATGTAGCATAGTCAGTACTTGAATATTATTTGGCAACAATAATGAACAAAACCCTGTTACATATTGTAACTTGAAGAGCCTCGGAAACATGCTTAGTTGAAGAAGACAGCCACAAGGCCCACAGAGTCATGATTCCATATCTATAAAAGGTCCGGAGCAGACAACTGTAGGTAACGGGAAAGCTGAGCAGGCTGNGTGAAGAAAGAGCAGACCAGGGGCTGCAAGGGCAGCTGGGAATAGTGGTCCCTGCTAGTGCACGTGTGTTGTTGGTTGTTTTATTACTCTTTACTCTGGGCCCACCACCCAGATCCTAAATAAATGCACACAGAGACTTATTATTACTTATGAATGCCAAGCCTTAGCTTGGCTTATTTCTAGCCAGTTTTTCTTAATTTAAGTTACACTGTCTATCTTTTGCCTCTGAGCTTTTATCTTTCCATATATTTTTCTTCTTACTCTGTAGCTGGGTGGCTGCTCCCTGGAGTCCTCTCCTCCTTTTCTCACTCCTTGATCTCTCTTTTTCTCCTTCTATTTATTTTCTTTGTCTGCCAGCCCCACCTAACCTTTCTCCTGCCTTGCTATTGGCTGTTCATCTCTTTATTAGACGAATCAGGTGTTTTAGACAGGCAAAGTAACACAGCTTCACAAAGTTAAACAAATACAACATAAAAGAATGCAAGACATCTTTGCATCGTTAAACAAATGTTCCATAGCATGAACAAATGTAACACATCTTAAAATAATATTCTATAACACACATGAAATCCTTGGTGCAGAGATGAAATTTTCCAAAATTACATGGCAGTTGTGGCATGGCTCAGTATTGTGCAGTTTAAATGGATAAATGTGGCATATGACATATCACAAGCTGGATTTTTTTTAAAGTCCTAGCTATTTTATAATAGTTAGGAAATTAGAAACCAGAATTCTATAGGTGTGCATCATGATCCTCTAGGTGTGCTTGGGTCTGCCCTGGGTGCTGGGGTCCAGGTGCCCCAAGGTCTACTTCAGCCTCTAAGTGCTTGTACAACTGCACAGGATTTTGCTTGGGAATGGATTGCACTGCTTGTACAAATAAAGAAANGGGGAAAAGATACTCAAAACATAAGCTACCATGAAGGAAATGGACTTATCATAAAACGTTTTTGAGAAAGGCCAGCTTATCCATCCAGCTAATTTATTTAGCACCCGCTATTTGCCTTGAATTTTTTTAAGCACTCAGAGTACAATAAGAGGGAGAATAAAATTTTCCTCATTAGGCCTTTTTTTGTCCCTTTTGAACTTTTGTTTAGAAGATGGGAAGTCACTGAACAAATAAAATATTTAAGATGCAAGGCTGCTGTTACTCAGTTATATTTTCTGGGCCACATGTGGTGGTGCAAGACTTTAATCCCAGCACTCAGGAGGCAGAGGCAGGTAGATCTCTGTGAATTAAAAACCAGCCTGGTCTACAGGCCAGCCAAGGCTATAGAGTGAGACTTTGTCTAATAAAATAAAAATGTAAAATAAAATACAGGCCTGTTATTACTTAGTTATATTTTAATTTTCACTCTCCCTCCCTCTTTTCCTCTCTTCCTTCCTCCCCCCTCCCTCCCTCCTTTCCTAGGACTGGTGGCATGCAGTACTCANGCATATCATTCTACCACTGAGCCACACTCCTGCCCCGTTACTCCATTCTTAACCCNCNTCCTTCTTCCTGTTATNCCACAGTTCCCTCAGCCATATTTTACTGGTGGCTTCCCCACTGCTTCAACCAGTGGACGTGACTGAGTCTCCTCCCTTGACCCCAGGTAACAGTTGCTGCTTTTACACTAGTTTGGTTTCAGTTGCTGCAATAAAGACCAGGACCAGACCAAAAGCAACATGGGGGAGGAAAGTGTTTCCTTCACCTTACCTCTTACCTTCCATCATGAAGGGAAGTCAGGGCAGAAACTCAAGCAGGAACCTGGCAGCAGGAACTCAAGCCGAGACCAAGGAGGAGCACTGCTGACTGGACTACTCACCATGGCTTGCCCAACCTGCCTTCTTATACACCCCAGGACCACCTGCCCAGAGGTGGCACTGCCCACGGTAGGCTGTGCCCTCCCACATCAATCATGAATCAAGCAAATGCCTGAAGGCCAATCTGAGACAAGCATCTTCCCAGTTGAGATTCCCCTTTTCCAGATGACCCTTGCTGTGTCACGGTGACAACTAGCTGGTACAGTGCTCCCAAATCCCCCCCTTTTCTCTGTTGATACTCTATATTCTCTTTCTTTTCTTGCCAGGGTCATTGAGTGTGTGGAGTTTTTATTCTCTGACTAGACATCTGCCAACTGAAGATTCTTGGTGCTCAGCTTTTCTAATTCTACACAATGTACCTGTGCCATCTTAAATATGTCCACATCATCAAAGAGCTGGCCTTGACCCNGTTTCCCTCCTCNCTTCCCCTCTCCTGATTTTCTGTGGCTGTGTTCTGTTCCTAACCTGAGACTGAGGTGGCTGGCTGGCTGTTGACTTTTCTATCCCCAGGCATACACACTCNGTCTGGCCCNACTTGAACTAATCATGGCTGTTATTTCTCAAATTATTCTTTGGAGTGCGACTTAGGTATCCAGTTCTGAAAAACCTTCCTGTTTCCTGAAAGTGTTCTGTCCTTTTCTGTCTTAACACTTGAAGTCGTCATTTTGAAATTGTCTTCTGGCGCATTGGCACAGGCTCCAAGCCAGTCTATTTCTCTCACCTGGTTTGTGCCTTTCCTAGATGCTATCAAAAGCAACTATTTAAGAAGGGTTTGTGGGTGACAAAGGAGTGGGTGGGTTTTAGAGAAATATTTCTTTCATTGCATGTAGCATGGATTTTATTATTCTGATTTAAAAAAATGCTATTATTTTTATATGTATGGGTATTTGCCTCCNTGTTAGTCTGTGTACCACATGTGTGCCTAGTGCCCTCAGAGCCAGAAAAGAATGCCAGATTCTCTGGAACTGGAGTTAGTTGTGACTGGTTTGGGAGTGGCCATGTGGATGTTGGGACTTGAAAGTGGGTCCTCTAGAAGAGCAGCCAGTGCCCTTAATGAGTGAGCCATCTCTCCAGTGCCCTCCCGTTTTGTGTATTGGGTTTCATGTAGCCTAGGTTGATCTCAAACTCACTATTTTATTCATTTTTACAGCTGAATAAAATTCCCCCTCTCTCTGTCTCCCTGTCTTTCTCTGTCTCTGTCTCTGTCTCTGTCTCTCTCTCTCTCTCTCTCTCTCTCTCTGTGTGTGTGTGTGCGCGCGCGCGCGCGTGCGTGCACACATGTGTGACATTTTCTTTATCCACTCATCTGGGTATCTGGGCTGACTCTGTAACTTGGCTACTGTGAATAATGGTGCAGTCAACAGGGATGCTCTTGTGTCTCTGTGGTNAACTAGCTCCAACTGCTTTGGCTGTATATCCAGTGTGGGATAGCTGGGTCATAATACAGTTCAATTTATGGTGCTTTGTCAACTCCATACTGATTTACATATTAGTTACTCTAGTTCACATTCCCACCTGCATTGTATAAGGATTCCTTTTCACCCCATGTCCTCACTGCCATTGGTTGTCATTTAACAAANTTTTAAAAACCTGGGTCTTATTCCAGACTAATTAAATCAGGATCTCTTGTGCATAGGGACGAGTATTTCAAAGCTCCCACGGTGACTCCTGGGTACAACTATGGTTGACAAGCTCTGCTGTAGAGCTGAGAAAGCCACTCAGTTATTATGCTGTTTCTCCAGCTTCTCCTAAGAGACATCTCCATCAGAGGTAGATGTCACATGTTTCCAAAGGCTTACACACAAAACCGTTTTACTCCAGCTTTGATTCTGTGATGCAACCTTGAGTGNTGCTGGTCCCGTCAGGAGAGTGAGTCTTGTTGCAACTGACTTGAACAAAAGCTCTAGAACACAGTAGGGTTGTTATTAGCAGAGGCTGGCCTCCTGAAGGTCAGCTTTCACTGTGCTTGCTGGCCCTGAAGTGTTTCATTTATGTCATGTGACATTATCTTCACTGCTTCTTCATATTCTGAATTTTGTATTGTCTTTAATAGCTAGCATGGCAAATGAAAGATGAGACAAGGAGGTTTTGGAGAAGGAATTATCTATTTTTCCTTAAGGCATTCGATACCTTCTGGTGTTTATAGTGGGCAAAGTGTTCTCTTATGGGTGTGTCTATGTAGTGGGCTTTAACTGTTCTTGCTTTTTTATTTAATTCTTTTTACTTTGAGAATATCATGCATCAGTACTGTACTTATGTAAATTCCACCCTTCCCTGTTTCCTCTCTGGCTCCCCCCGAGCCTTCCCCACTCCCCCTCAAATGGCCTCTTCTTCTGTAACTACTATTGCTCCATTTTGTATTGCTTCCATGTACATGTGTTTATGGCTGCCCACTTGGGATTGGATCGTCTCTCTATCTCAGCAGCCACTGGCTGCTTACAGTTCTACAGCTATAGTTGGAAATTGTGTCTATAGTTGTGAAAATTTCCCCATCTACACTGGCATGTTTGACAACTGTGGTCATTATACAGGTCTTGTTTAAGCATCATGTTACTAACGTTTCATGGGAGTAGCTTCCTTGTCATGTCTAGAAGACACTATCAGTGAGCAGCCTGCTCTGGCACTAACTTCTGGCTTCTCTTTTGTGGTATTTCCTGGGATGGTGAGTTCCCGGTAGGATTTGTATTGCATTTACAAGTATTTTATTGAGAATTTTTGCATCTTTGTTTATCAGGTATTGTCTAACCCACCCCCCCGCCCCGCCCAAAACTGTCTCTCCCTTCCTCCCTCTCTCCTTTCTTCTCTCTGGGTGGTTTGTTGTTTTTGATGTTTTTACCTTTGGCTTTAAAATAATACTGGCTTTGTAGAAGGAGTTTGAAATTGTTCTGTTTCTTTCTTTTTTCTTTTTGGAATAATTTGAGATGTATTTGGTTGTAGTTCTTTGAAAGTCTAGTCTAATTCTGCTGTGAATCCATCTAGACCAGGCTCTCTTCAGACAAGCCTTCTTGTCCTCATTGAAAGTGTGCCTAGCGGTGGGTTCAAGAGGTACAGAGTAGATGATAAGCATAGCAAGTAAGCTAACAGGTTGTATGGAGCCAAGCACAGTGGGGCAAAAAGCAGACACAGTGGCGGCATGTGGCTTGCACTTGACCTGTGGTGTTGGAGAGCTCTTCATGGAAATGCGGACCTTTGATAGGAGAGAAGTGAGCACAGCACTGCAAGGTCTCAAGGAAAGGCATCTGGTGACCCCACAGACCTGTGAAGAACATTCAATCTGTGCTGTGGCCTCCAGCTGAAAGTACATTGGTTGGGAGAGCCGGGCGGGGTGGGGGGGTTGCACATAGCCATGGGATCTTTGTCAGGATCTGGGCTTCATGGTAAGATTTAATGAAAAAAGCCCTCAGAATAAGACATGTAAAGGTGACCCTTGCTGCTTCGTGGAAGAGTATGGGGAGATGCTGAGATCAAAGGGACTGGGTTGAGAGTGGAGGTGACAACAGAGACTAGTCACAGGGTGGAGGCACTGCTGTAAGCAAGAGGCCAGGCAGGGCCTGTTGTAGTAATACAGACCCAAGCAAGTCTCCAGCGCCTGGGACAGGCAGGGGGTGGAGGTAGCAGTATGGGTGAGAGTGGGAGGGATTCTAATGGTGCAGCCTGCAGGATTCATTGGTAGATTTGTGGGTTGAGAGAAAGAGTCAGGGCTGACTTCCCATGATGCTTGTTTCCAGCCACCACAGGCTGCCTCTGTTAAGAAACTGATTTCGTTTAGTTTTCTCTTTGTTGAGCATAAACAACATAATTAGCATATTTAAAATATGTACCATAATCTGTGCTCATGCTTCTTGGTATATGCACAGCAATAATATCTTTATGTGTGTTTATCTCTGAAATGTCACACTTGGTTTCAGAGTTAAGCATCTGTTTTGTTTTGTTTTGGTGGCGGTGCTGGGGTTGGACCCCGGGCCTCACACAGGCTAGCGTGTGCTCTGCCCCAAACCTCCTCCCCAGCCCAGCACTAAGGATTGGAAATGAATCGCTAGTTCAGAAATAACGTCAATCCTTTGAAGTCTAAATTGTGTAAAGTGCAGCAAGTAGATTATTAGGTCATTTTACTTTCGTCTCTTATATTAAAATATTCCTGTTTAATGAACATTTAACTACTTGGTAAAATTTGCTAATCAAATTGTCAGACTCTGTTAAATGGCTTGTCAAAATGTTTATTTAGCAGTTATTCCTGTATGCTTAACGTGGTAGATCCCTTTAACCCTCTAATCCATTTTTATTTTTCTTGATAATTGTGTTAAGTGACAGTATTTGGCAAGTAATTATTTTTTTAAAAATACTATGAAAATAAGCTCATTTTATAAAATAAGTGAAACATAAGATGCTTAAGGAAGCAAACAAAAAACCTATCAACCATCACTTACCATTTTGAGAAAACTTTTCTGTTTTAATTGACTTTATTATTTATTTTTAGAACTGTTACAGAGTCATGGTAAAATTGGGGCACAAAGTCCAAAGTCTCCTGTCTTCCCTCAGCCTCACACAGACACAGGATAACATTACCATGTGCTGTGTCCTCGGGCTGGAGATACCCTGGTCATGGTGGAAAGGGGGGCACTCAAATGCCAGGGCTTTGGGCAGGAGCTCAGTTTTACAGTAAGAGTTTTTTGTTGGTGGTATTTTTTTTTTAAGCATCAGAATAGATGTGTAAAGGAAGCTCTTGCTGTTTTGCTGAAAAGCATGGCTTCATGGGGATGGCTAGAGCAAGGGTACTTGGTTGCAGGTAGGTGTGAAAATAGGGACCAGTCACANGATGGGAATGTGGGTGAAAGCAAGAGGCCAGGACCTCCCTCTCTGTTATTGTTATCCCTGCTGGAGTGAGCCTGCATCAATACATCATTATCAGTGAAAGCCCACACTCTGCTAGAATTCACTCTTACTGCTGTGGGTTCTGCAGCTTGGACAAACTTATCAGGTTGTTACACACCATTGTAGTATGAAATAAGGTAGTTTGCTGCCCTGAACATTCTCTGTGCTCCATTTGGTCGGCCTTCCTCCTCCCCTCTGGTGACTGCTGTTCTTTTCACAGTGTCCATTCCTTCCAGCTCCTTAGATCATCTGCATGTCCTTGTATGGCAAGATTTCTTTTCCAGACAGAAACTGAAGCCCAGAAAGATGGCGGAAATCTGTGCTAAAAGGTGCGAAAAATGGGCACTGGGGTGAGGACTTGGGATAGGGTTTACTGTGCAAGCTTGAGAACCCAAGTTTGCATCCCAGCACCCACAAAAAAGCTATGTATACTAACATACACCTGTAACAGGCAGGTCCTTGGAGTTTAGTGGCCAGTCTAGCCCAATCAGTGAGCCTAAGATTCAGAGAGAGGCTCTGTCTAAAAATATAAGATGGAGAGCAATTGAAAAAGAGAGCTGATGTCCACCTCTGATATCCACCACATGCACACACATAAATACACACTCAAGTACACAGCCAAATACACACTTTCATATATACACACGCACACACAAACACACACACACACACAAAATCACATAATTACCCTACCTGGAGGAAAAGTGCCATACTTAGAGTTATGCATACAGTGTGTAAACTTGGTTCAGACTTGCTTCTTGCATGCAATGATATATGTTTAAGTTCCTGTGTGTTCCTTTGACTTGATGGCCCATTCCCTGATAGTACTGAATGTCCATCATCTGTATGTATCAAAACTTATTTATTCACCAAATAACAGGCATCTGTTGGACTTCTGGTTTGGGGTCATTATAAACACAACTTCCAGAAGCATCTCCACAGGTTTTTGTGAGGGTGTAAGTTGTCAGCTGCTCTGGGTCAGTAGTAAGGGGCTGTGTTGCTAGACGCTCTGGTGTAGGTCTGCCTACTGTGTAAGGAACTGCCAGACCTTGGGTGATGCCTTTGTTTCTTTTTTGTTGCTGTGATAAAAATAACTTCAAAAAAGCAACCAGAGAGAGAAAGGGTTTATTTTTGGCTTACAGCCCCTCTGGAGGCAACACACTCCATCTCATCAGGTAAAGCATGGTGGCAGGCATATGACGCCTGCCCCTCACTTTGCACCTGCAGTCCAGGAGCAGAGAAGAGGAACATGAAATAAGATGAGCTAGAAAGCCTCAAGGTTGTAGCTGACCTGTTGCTCTTTCTTGCAGATACTTCTTCCCAAGCTCTTGATGTTGTCTGTTTTCCTGTTTAGCCACAGGAATAGTGTGTGTGGTGGTAGCATTTTAATCTTTCACATCTGTATTTTCTTCAGTGCAGTATCTCAAGATCTCTACTTTTTATTTAACTTGGCTGTTGGAAGCAAATAGTCTTAATGGTATAATTTACCTCTTATCATTTCATTTCTGTGCTGTTTTATATCAATAGCCGAGATTTAGGATAAAACTAATGTAGTGTCTTAGTGTCTTTCTCCCTACCCCTGTTGAATATCACAGAATTTTCCCTTGTTAACAATATATCTTTTAAAGGACTGTTAATGTAATGACTGAATCATTATCTATTAGAAATTTCTCTTTTCCACCTTTAAAACTACGAATGTTATTCCCATTAAAACAATTGTACATGAGAACTTTTCCTGACCCCTGAGACCCTATCTCAAAAAAACAGAGTTTTTCCTGGTGTTAAATTATTTTCTTCAATGAAATAAATCTATTTGTAGGGAAATATATGTGTGCCTAATTATATTGAGCAAGTTTAGAAGATGACAATGTAATTTAGCTTTTTTCCTGTATATTTGTTGTATAGGTACTGGTTTATATAAGGATGATTTTATATAAAGGTCTATAATATACTTTGAGCATATTTCTGTCATACTCTTCCAAGTTTGATTTCTGTTTGCTGTGATAAAGTACTGTGACCAAAACCAACCTGGGGAAGGGATGTGTTGATCTTACAGGTTGCAGGTCATAGTCCATCACTGAGGAAAGTCGGGGGAGGAATTCAAAGCAGAAACCATGGAAAAACACTGCTGGTTTTTTGGCTTGCTCTCAGGTTCACACTCAGCCATCCGCCTTATAGAGCCCAGGATGGTACTGCCTACATTGACCTGGACCTTTCTACATCAATCACCAAAAGGCCCTTACAAACACACTCGCACACTCATAGGCCCAGCTGATGGAGACAGTTCTTCAATTGAGGCTCCTTCTTCCTATGTGTGTCAAGATAACAACCAAGGTTAGCCACAGGCCTAGCTACTCTCCCATTTCTCAACCGGCCTCCTAGTCTCCTTTGTTCCCCTAGACAATTAGGTCATATATGCATAAATGATTAACACACATACACACACACACATAGGGATCTCAAATGAGAGAAGCTTGTGATATATACCACATTTTCTTCAGTGGTTTTTAGGTTGGTTCAATAATTTAGATATTGTGAATAGTGCTACAGTATACATTGATGGCTAAGCATCTCTGTGACGTTTTGACTTGGAGTCATTCAAGTTAATCCCCAGCAGTAATATAGAGTGAGTCATATGCTAGATCTATTGTTAGAGTTTTGAGGAACTTCCATCCTGATTTTCATAGTAGGTAAACTGGTTTACATTCTCCCAAGAGTATGTAAGAACTCCCATTTGTCCACATCCTCACAAGCATTTATAGTTATATTCTTAATACCTGCTATTCTGACTAGAGTAACAGGAAATTTCAGTGTGGTTGTAATTTGCATTTCTCTGATGTCTATTGATGTTGACTATTTTCTCATGCATTTATTGGCCATTTGTACGTCATCAGTTAAGAACTTTCTAATCATTTTATTCGCCTATTTATTGATTGATTGATTGTTTAGTTATTTTGTATTCTGATATTAACCTCCTGTCAAATGTCTAGCTGACAGGGACTTCCCCCATTCTTCAGGCTGTCTCTTCACTCAGTTATTTCTTTTGATGCGTAGATGCTTTTTAATTTCATGGCATTCCGTTTATTAAATGTTGGCATCATTTCTCTGAGACTGGAGTCCTGTTCAGGAAGTCCTTGCTTATGCCTTTATCTTGAAGTGTTTCCCCTTATCACTTTGAGTTTCAGGTCTTCCTTCCATTAAGATAATCCCTTTCAAGATGATTTTTGTTCAGGACCAGAGCGAAAAGATCTAGTTTCCTTCTTCTCGAGGATGTCAAACTGTTCTAGCACCATTTATTTAATAGGCTGTCTTTTTTCCAATATTCATTCTTTATATCTTTGTCTAAAGTCAAGTGGCTAGCACTGGGTAGATTTATACTCTGGCCCTCTCATTTTTTATATTGACCTGTGTGTCTTCTGTGGCGATACCATGCCACTTTTGTTACTATGGCTCCTCATTTGAAATCAGGTAAGGTTATGTTTCTGACATTGTTTTTTTGTAAGAATTGCTTTGGATATCCAAGGCCTTTTGTGCTTCCATGTGAAGGCCAAGTTTATTTTCTGAAGAATGACATTTGATTTTTTAAGGGGATTGCATTGAATATGTAGATTGCTTTTGCTAGTTTAGTTATTTTCAAAATATTAATTCCTGCAATTCATGAGCGTGAAAAGACGTTGGATCTTCCAAATGTTCTCTTCAGCTTTTCTTTGGTTATTTAAAATTTTAATTGTAGAGGTCTTCTGCTTCCTTAGTTGGGTTTATTTCAAGGTAGTTTATTGTTGTTATTATTATATGGTAGTTCAAATGGGATTCTTTGATTTCTTTTTTCCTTTTTTAAAAAAAGGTGTATGAGTGTTTTGCTTGTGTGTATGACTGGTTCCTACAGAGGCCAGAAGAGGATATCAGATCCTCTGAAACTGGGGTTACAGTTGGTTATGAGCTTCTGTGTGGGTGTTGGGAATTGAACCTGGGTCCTCTGAAAGAACAGCCATCTCTCCAGTTCTTCTCTGACATCTTTCTCAACACTATGATTACTGGTGTGTAGGAAGGATACTATTTTAAAAAAAAAATGTTAATTGTGTATCCTGCCACTTTTCTGAAAGTGTTTATCAAATCTAATACATTTTTTTCATAGAGTCCTTAGAGACTCCTATGTATAGAATTATACCATCTGCAGATTAGGACACTTGAATTTTTTCTTTCTGTATTGTTTATTTTTCTATTGTTGTACTAAAACACCATGATCAAGCCAACTTATAGAAGGAAGAATTATTTGGGATTACAGTTACAGAAGGATAGAAGACCCTAATGTCAGGGAAGCTTGGCAGCAAGCCTTAGGCATGGCAGTGGGAACACACACAGAGCAGAGAGAGTGAACTGAAGGTGGGCAAAGCCTTAAGCTCTCAAAGCTCACCCCAGTGACATACTTCTCTACAAGGCCACATCTCTTAAACTTCCCCAAATAGCACCACCAAGAATTCAAATGCCTGTGACTATGCCGGACATCTCAATCACACCACTACACTTTCCTATTTCTGTCCCTTTTATCTCCTTCACTTGCTTTACTGCTGTATGACTTCAAGTGCTATGCTGAGTAAGAATGGAAAAAGTGGACAACCTTGTCTTGGTCCTGATTTTACTGGAAATGCTTTGTGATTATAATTTAATTTAATGTTGGCTGCAGGTTTATCATACACAGCCTTTGCGATGTTAATATATGTTCTTTCTCTTTCTAGTTTCTTCTGGGCTTTGTTCATAAAGGGATCATGGGTTTTGTCAAAAGTCTTTTCTCTATCTATTGAGATGATGATGTGATTTCTGTCCCTAAGTCCATTATGTGATGTATTATATTTATTGATTTGCATATGTTGAACCACCTGTGCATCTCTGCGATAAAGCCAACTTGATCATAGTGAATGATCTTTCTGGATGTGCTCTTGAGTTCAACTTGCAAATATTTTAATTGCAGATTTTATGCATCCATGCTACTCAGACAGGTTGGCTTGTAA
>LZPO01044521.1:111219-122452 GCA_001675575.1 Neotoma lepida | reverse complement strand
GGTTTTGTAGAATAAATTTGGTAATCTTTCTTCCATTTCTGGTTTAGAGAATAGCTTTCCGTAAGTTCTGCTTTAAAGGCCTGGTAGAATTCAACAATGAATCCATCTGGACTCTTTCTGCAGCTGAGAGGTTTGTTTGTTTTTTTAATGTTTGCTTCACTCTCAGAGCTTGCTGTAGTTCTGTTTAAGATGTTTATCTCATCTTGGTTTAAACTTGATAGGTCATATGCATCTATAAATGTTTCCATTTCTTTTAGATCTTTTAATTTACTGGGAGAGAAGTTTTTAAGGTCTGCCCTTATGATTTTATAGATTTCATTTTTACTTGTTTTAATCTCTGCCTTTTCATCTCTAATTTGATTAATTTGTGTTTTCTCTCTTCTATTACTCTTTTGATTACTTTAGCTGAGGGTTTGTCAATCCTGCTTTCCTTCTTTGGTTCTTTATTTTTTTTGTCATTTCAATTTTATTAATTTTTACCTCTGTTTTATTTCTTACCATCTACAGACTTGGGGCTTAGCTTGTTTTCCCCAGGCCCTAAGGTGCATAATTAAATTATTTATTATGATCTGAGTTATTAATGTAGGTACTTGTAACTACTATAAACATCGTCTTAAGATTGTATCCCATAGATTTGGTGTGTTGTTTTCATTAGAGCCTAAGAATTTTGAAATTTTCTTCTTAATTTCTATCATGATCCATCCATCATTCAGTAGTGTGTTGTTCAATCTCCCTGGATTTGTGTAGCTCATCCTACTGGTTTCTAGTTTTATTTCATTGTGGTCAGATAGAATGCAAGTAATTATTTTAGTTTCTCTGTATTTTATTTATTTATTTTTATTAATTTTTTTNATTTATTTTGCATACTGACCACAGTTTCTCCTCTCCTCCTGTCCCCTCCCCCTGCCTCCCTCCTACCTGGCACCATCCACTCCTCCTCTGCCTCCATTCGGAAAGGGGCAGGCCTCCCATGGGAGTCAACAAAGCATGGCACATCAAGTTGAGGCAGGACCACACTCCTCTCTCTGCATCAAGGTTGGGCTAGGCAACCCCACATGGGGGAATGAGTTTCCAAAAGCCTGCTCAAGTGCCAGGGACAGATCCTGATCCCACTGCTAGGAGCCCTACAAACAGACCAAGCTACACAACTGTCACACACATGCAGAGGGCCTAGGTCGGTCCCATGCAGGCTCCCTGGCTGTTGGTCCAGAGTTGATGAGCTCCCAGGAGCTCTTGTCAGCTGTCTCTATGGGTTCCCCTATCATGACCTTGGCCTCCCTGGCTCATTCAATCCTCCCTGCTATGTATGATCTATTTTAGAAAACGTTCCGTGGGTGCTTTGAATAATGCATATTCTGTATTGTTTGCATTGGGTGTTCTATAGATGTCCATCAGGTCCATTTGGCTTATGGTGTCTTTTAACTCCAATGCTTTTATGTTTATGTTTTGTTGGATGACCTATCTGTTGGTGAGAGTGGGATATTGAAGTTAGTAAGTGTTACTGTGTTGGGGTTAATCTTTACATTCAGTAGTGCTTACTCTTGGATACTTGGCCCATCAATGTTCTGTGAGTATATGTTTAGAATATTAATATTCTCTTGTTATTACTTAGCCATTAATATCCTCTTATTAGTGTGTTTCAAGTCTGTATTTTTTTTTATCAGCTATGGAACAGCCTCACCTACTTGCTTGCTGGTTTTATCTATTTGGAATAGCTTTTCCCCTTTTATTCATTTGTCTAAGGTTCCATTTGTCTTTGCTGGTGAGGTGATTTTCTGGGAAGCAACAAATAGACACATCCTGTATTATTTTAAACCTAGTCTGTGTCTTTCGATTATGGAAGCTAGAGATTTTAAGCCATCATTTACTTCTTTTGATAGCTGAAAATTTTATTTTATGCTATAGTGTTTATTTTCTCCAAAATTCTAGCCAAAAATACTTACGTTCACCCACCATCATGGAAGTCCTATTTTTACATTGCTTCCTTACAATACATCTGCCTTAGTTATTGTTCTGTTGCTGTGAAGAGACACCATGACCAAGACAACCCTTATAAAAGAAAGCATTTAATTGAGGGTTTGCTTATAGTTTTAGAGGGTTAATCTTTAAACATCATGGGGGAAGCAGCCAGGCATGTTGCTGGAGTAGCAGCTGAGAGCTTTACATCCTGATCTACAAGCAACAAGCAGACAGAGAGAGAGACTGGTTCTGGCTTGGGCCTTTGAAACCTCAAAGCGTACACCCAGTGACACACACTTCCTCTAACACATCGTAATGCTTCTCAAACAGTTCCACTCGCTGGTGACTTAACATTCAATTATATGAGCCTGTGACCATTTGAATGACCATTCTCATTCAAACCACTACAATATACAAGGAATGGCATGCCTGGTTAGAAAATTGAAACATTTTTAGAGTTTATGCATATTATGAAGATGCTTTCCAATAATTAATGAAGTTTTAGCAGTTGACAAAGACTGAGCTCATCNTCTGTGTGAAGCACTGTTTTTACTTCTTAAAAGACCCTGACTCATTCTGTGTGGCAGACTTCTGAATATCTGTTTTATGCATGGAAACTAAAGCCTAGAAAAAGCACAAAGATCTCACTGGGCAGTGGTGACACATGCCTTTAATAGGCAGCAAATCTCTGTGTGTTCAAGGCCAGCCTGGTCTACAAGTGAGTTCCAGGACAGCCAGGGCTGCTACACAGAGAAACCCTGTCTCAAAAAACCAACCAACCAAACAATCAAAACAACAACAAAACCCCACAAAGATCTGAATAAAGAGTGTGGGAGGGTGTGTAGGATGGTGTGTAGGAGGGTGATCTTCTTAGAGGCCAGTCATTCCCAAATTGATTTGTAAGATTGACATGGTTGTCAACAAAATCCCATAAAGGAAAGTATAAGTGTAAATAAAACATTTGTCACCTTCTGGGTGATGTTTCTAAGTTTTAAAGCAGTAGATGACATCATAACAGAAGTAAAGTAGTGAAGGCTTGGGGCTCATGTGGCCAATGGTTGAAGCTATTGCAGACAACACAACTGTGCTCATTAGTGTTTTAGAAATAAAGAGCAGATGGACAAGTCAGGTTATCATGTTTCAAAACAAACTCCTTCAACTTACTGATTTAATGTGAATATTTTTAATTGAAATCTCAAATAAGATTTTTTTTCCTGTGAGGCTGTAGGAGGTTGACAGTGGACATTTCAGCATCTTCGAGTATGTTGTATAATCTTATTTCTTAAGTATGGTTTTATGTTCTACTTTATGTTGTTAATGAAAGATGGAAAATATGTCATCAAAACACTTATAGATAATTTAAATATCAGTTGATTTAACTGGGTAAAAATTCATGGGACTTAAACAGGGAGAGGTTTACATTTCTCTGTGTCAGGGAGGCAGGTGATGGGGATCTTGTGATTGGGGTTCGATGCAACTCAGTGCTCTGCCATCCCTAGCACATCCTGTCCTGGATGGATNTGTTCCCCAGCTGCTATGCATTTTCGCATACAAGAGGAAGGAGAGCAGCTGAGACCAGGCAGAAGTGACATATGCTCGCTGTCTTCTTAGCAGGTTCTGCAAGATGCCACATGGTACTCACACTCCACTTGACTGGCTAGAACTCTGAGACGTGGATTAAATGCACAGTGAAAAGTCGGGACTTGTGTTCAAGAGAAAGGAGAGGCTCCTGGCCTTGCACAATTTCATCATTTACATTTGTGTGCACATCTTTATGTGCATACACACAAAATTTAAATGTAATAAAAGCAAATAACGTATTTCCAATATTAGTCTGAAAAACAGTCCCTTAGGCCCTTTAACCTCTGCATGTCAAACTTTCGTAATGAAGGATTATCAGGCTTAGAAGGTGCCTTTGCCTCTGCTGTTCCCTTGACATCACTGCACATTCTGGAGGGTGGAGTGAGCAGGCAGGAGAAGAAGGTGGGCTGGCCTTGGTGGGAAGGAGATAGACCCGGAGGTGTAGTAATTTCCCTTTCTGCCCTTCTGAAGCATCCTTGAGAACCTGAGCAGGGATGCGGCTGGGCACTGTCTGAAACCTTGTGTGCCCATCCTGAATACAGGGTTCCCGAGAGGAAGGAGCACTGTGTGTTTAGAACGGAAGAAAAATCGTTCTTTGCCATTGTCTAAATTGAATTCAGAAAGTGAGATGCTTCTGATCAGCAGGACTCTGGAGGCAAAAATTGCTGCCATAGGCATCGCTTAGCACAGGAGCAGGTGTGTGAGGCCCCTGGTAAATGTTTTTAGGGCCTATGATGTGATAATGTTAGGGCTAAAACTGCATGGAACTCATAATTTCAAATTCTACTTATAACTTGGTGAACAATTTCACTTAGGAAGAGGCGCTGCAGATGCATGCACTGTAATTTATGCTAAGAGCTGTGTTCTTGATAAAATCACCTGTCCCCTATAATCTAGAGTGTCCTTTAGAATGCACAGGGTCTTCTTCAACATTTAGGACTGAAAGAATACAGATGACCAAAGGATAATTTTTAAGGTAAGTTTTCTCCTTAGTACATTGTCTTGTATTTTTCAGTATTGATGATCTAGCTTTAAAGAGATTGGAACAGATGAAAACATTAGAAGAAAAACGTTAGAGAAGATACATAGCTGAAACTTCACACACACCACACACACACATACACACACCACATACACTGCACACACACACACATGCACACGCACACACACATGCACACACACTGCACATACACACATACACACACCACACACACTGCACATACACACACCACTCACACACACACACACCACACACACTGCACATACACACACACACACATACACACACACACACACACACACACTTCCATGAGAGGAAGGTACCTCTGGTGGGCCATCCCACTTGTAATTACTTATTTTAGAATTTGAATTTATTTGCCACAGGCTAATAATTGAAAGTATAGTAAGTGATTTTTTAAGCATTTTACTTTTAAAAGGCCACNTTATGTTTCAAGACATAATTGTGAAATCTATTATGAAAACATCCTCTTGATATCCAAGAGAAGTATTTTTAGAGCCTGCGTGACCTCTCAGGGAACTGATTTTCTCATCTACTAACACTGTCTTCACCAAGTGTTCTGAACTATATTAGCTAGGGTATAATAGCCCTTTGGATGAATTATTATGGGTCTGTTTAAATGATAATTTGGAAAAGTTCATGAAAACCTTGCACAAAGAACTCTGGTTATTGGCTGAAAATTAACCATTTGAAAGCTATCCCATTTTTAGATGTTTTAAAGGAATTGGTACAAAATCATTCAAAGGAAAGCACCTGCTTTCATAAGAATCCATTCACTGCAATAGACTGCAATACCCACAACTTGGGGACATGAAAAAGCATTTGCTTTAGGAGCTGTGGAGCCATGTTGTGTCACACCAGCCATTGATGACCAGAGGCTGTTCTCAGGGCGTGTGGGGGTACAGAAGGCTATTTGCCCTTGATCATATCTCCTCTGAGGTTAGAGTTAGAAGACACAGGCAGTCCTGATTTTCCTCTGTGGNTAATGGCATAATCCATAAATGATCACTATGCCATTCATAAATAGATGGCAGTCCTTTTACATTCTGAATCATTTCTGGAAGATACTTACTCCTGATCTTCCTGGCCAAATGANAACACTTGCTTTGGAAGGCAGAGGGTAGTCTTTGTAATTGACAGGAATACCCCAGCTCTAAAGCACATGTAAGTATAAGCTAGATGTATAGCAGGCTTTCTCGGACTGCCAGCCCCTAAATCATGACATGGAGACATTATTAGTTATGAATGCTTGGCCTTATCTTATGCTTGTCCCATCAGCTCTTATAACTTAATTTAACCTGTTTCTCTTCATCTACGTTTTGCCTTGGGGCTTTTTACCTTTCATTCNGTATGTCCTACTTTCCTGTTTGCTTTATGATTGGCTTGCTGGTCCCTGGCTGGCTGGCCCCTGAGGGGCTGCCTGGTTCCTCTTTTCTCTCTGCCCACCAATCCTACCTACCCCTCTGCTGCTTAGCTATTGGCCATTCAGCTTTTTAATTGACCAATCAGGTGCCTTAGGCAGGAGGTAAAACTAATGCAACACATCTTTACATAGTTAAATAAATGCAGTACAAACAAACGTAACACATCTTTACATAGTTACACAATTATTCTGCAACACAAATGTAACACATCTTTACTTAGGAGCTCTAGTGCTTTCTATAAATGTAACACAGCTTTACTTAGGAGCTCTAGTGCTCTCTGTCCGTCCTTCTGTAGGGCTCATGTCCTACTGTTTACTTTGGCCTTTGTGTGCTTCTGCACGCCAGCTCCTCCTGCACCGCTCTTGTGTGAGCTCTGATTTGTAGCAGATAAATTCACATCACAGTCCCAGAGGAGAAAATTGGGTAGCTGCTGATGCTTCTCCTGGGCTGCTGGTCCAGTTTACCTGCTTCCTGCAGGAACTTAAACTGCATCTGTGCCATAAGAGGTTGTCCATGATGGTTTAACAAGCAAGGCCTATGTCGCCTTGCTGATGACTTGTGAGTTCAAATTTTGTCATGCTCGAGCCAGGGCTGTTCTATCTGGAATGTATGTCCTGCAAGCTGTCCTTGCTGATACCCACCACACTGAGGAGAAAGCTCTTGAGTTTTCTGTACTTTGTAGTCCACCCACCTTGGATTTTGTGGCTACCAACCATCCTTTCTCTAGCACATAGATCTGTTCTGGGTCATTGCCTAGCAGCTGACACTTAGTTGAAATTTCTCTTTCCAGAAACAAATTTCTTGTTATGATGAAACCTTTAAGTAATTAACTAAACATTTTCCTTAGTCTAGTAGCAATTTGTTTGCTTGTTTTATGCCCTTTGTCTTTTTGAGAAGTCTCCCAAGGGTATGGAAAGAGCCACATTAACTTAATTTTGGGTTCTTTTACAACATAGTTTATCTTTCAGTGCCTCAGTTAGATATTTATGTATATAATATAATATATTTTATTATAAAAATATATAGTTATATATAATATATAACTTATATAATTATATTGTTATAATTATAAATATAATATATTATAAAATATAATATTAGATTATATTTTTCTGCTTTTTCCCCTAGGTGCAGGAATTGAAAATATACCTAGTGTTGGACCAAGGCAGGAAGTATATTCCTCAAGGGTAGATAACTTATTTTGCCAATTGAAAAAAAAATTGTCACAGCTTGGACTCCTCTACTCAATAATTATACTTCAGTTTTCTTATCTTTTTTTCCTGAAGAAAGTAACAGTAACAATGATATCTGGCATCCTGCACTACCTGTTGTTCTGCACTGTTGTAANTGACTAACATCTGTCANCTTAGCTAGCTGGTGGGTGCCCTCCCAGCTGTGTACTATTGTTACAGCTTTCCCATGGGACAAAACACCCTGAGGTATAAAGGATGTAATCACTAAGTCTCACAGGGCCAGTTGATGTTGGAGTCAAGACTTGATTTTAGATCTAGGACTGTGCATTAAAATACATGTGAAAGATGAGACATTTTGACTGCATTTTTAATTCTACAAATAGAGTCTAGTGCTGGTTATTATCAGGAAAGCCATACATGTGGTACAATTCTGTTACTAGAAATTCACACACAGCCTTCCAAATGCTGATTTATAGGCATACACTAATTTTATAAAAAAGATATTCATACACATATAAGCACACAATGATTATCCAGAAAGCAAAAAAAAAAAAAAAAAAAATCATTCAACAAAATAGTAATGACAATGGCTGCCTCCAGAGTTGGCCTTTGGTTGATTTGATTTGTGTAAATGTTCATCTGTTTGATAAGTCTTTCTTATTTAGCATGTTATTCTACATTTGGGAAAAGGGCTGTTTACAATTGTATCAATTAGATGGAAAATACTGTCTTTAATGGTATTTTTTTCCACTAGATGAGATAGACAAGTAAAAATTCCAGACACAAGATTCAAAAAAATCTCTTCTGTAGCTGGTGAGATGGCTTAGCGGTGAAGGTGCTTGCCTCCAAACCTGATGGCCTGAGTCTGATCTCCGGGATCTANGTGGTGGAAGAAGAGAACTGACTCCCACAAGTTGTTCTCTGACCTCCACACACGGGATGGCTTAGCATATGCATGCCTGCATACATGCTCAGACAGACATACACAAAGTCAATAAATAGATGTGACGAATAGAATCAGCTCTGGAGCCATTCTTGTAGGGTTACATCTACATCCTGGCTGTCTTTTGGCCTGGTGATTTCACAAATGACAGTTTCAGGATCTCAACCAACATTCACGGTTTCCCTCAGTGTTGTGGAATATTTGTGTATACTGTAAAGATGTGTCCCTGCTTAAGATGCCTTCTGATAGGTTTAATAATGAACTGATTGGCCAATAGCTAATCAGGAGCTGATAGGCAAGATTTCTGGGGAGAGAGAGGAAGAGGAGGAGGAATCTGGGCCTGCAGATTTCACCAGAGACTCTGTAGAAGTTGGGCATACGGTACAGAGCAGAGGTAACTGAACCACATAGCAAAATGTAAATTAAAAGAAACAGGTTAATTATAAGAGCTAGTTGGAAAAAAACCTAAGCTAAGGCCAAACTTTCATAATTAATATTAAGTCTCCGTGTATTATTGGGGAGCTGGTGGTTCCACAAAATGTAGTCTAACAAGAAAGTTTGCTTCAACCCAGTGTGCTCTTCCCTAGCCTCTGGGCCAATCCCATCTCATTTCATTGATTTGTCTCAAGCAATCTGCCTGCATAGGGAAGACTACCCTGTGACGTTTTCTCTTTCTCTCCCGTTGGTGGTTGCCTTGTGAGTGTGAGATTAATATACATTGTATGTAGCTTTTCCATGTACAGCGTTTAACTTTGTGTTTTGTGGTACAGTTTGTTCTCTGACTACTGTTATTAGAAAGAGAATCAGATTCTAGGAGGATATTTTACACTTTTGGGAGAATGGGATGGACCCTTGCCTTCCTCTATCAGTTGTAATCAAAGCACACAAACCCATTTGGATGCTGTAGTTCCGATATGTTTGACTCTGTTCCTTTATTTACTTCTTGAACAAGGTCTNGCTCTGTACCTCAGGCTGCTCTCAGATTTGTGGTTCTCCTGCCTCTACCTCCCTTGATTCAATTACTCTAGTGTTGTTTGGCTTTAGAGATCCCAGTTTCTTCTTTTTCCCCAGTCAGAGCAGAAACATGAAGCCTCATCCTTGTACGTCAGTTGTAGTAGACACTTTGATCCTCCATCTTAACAGCATGGACCCAGCATTTGAAGAATTAGAGTGTTTGGGTAGCATCTCTTTATATTTTGTCCTGTGGCTCTCTTGTTTGATCCAGCACAGCTATATTTGTGAAAGGATGATGTCTTGTTACTGCTGTAATAAATTGCCACAGATGTAGGGCTCAAGACAGTGCTTGGTTTCTGTTTGTGCNGCTCTGTGGCCCCAGGTTGCGATGTGGTGGCCTTGATCTGCTGTCCACTTCCATTCAAGGTGCTGAGTGTGATTTGTTCTTACTGGGCTCAGACGTGAATTCACACTGGTTGAATTCTGTTCCCACAGTTGAGGCTCTTCCTGCTGGCTCCTGGCTGGGGCTGGTCCTTGCTCCTCTAGCTGTTTGCATTCTGACATTCCATATGGCCCTCTCGTGCAACAGCAGCTTGAGTCCCCTCGAGGGAACCTTTGTCTTCCACTCCATCACATTTCCATGCTTTTAGAGCTCATGTGATTAGATTGGGCTTGTCCAGACAATCCCAAATAATCTCCCAGCTTCACTAGCAAAGTCCCCATTGCATTGTAAAGTAACAGATCCATGAGTTTCACGGATTAAGGGCATCTTCTGAGGACTGCTCTACCTACCACCATAAGCTAGAGTGTTCCCATACACACCAATCTGTATGTGGGCCACTGGAGCCCCCTACATCCCCCCACACACATAATAGAGATGGAGCCCTGAGGTGGAATCTCCTTGGGAATTTGCAGTATATAATTGCAGTTGGTATTTGTGGATTTAAGAGAGTAAGATTAACGAAGGTGAGAAATGGAGAAGACCATAGAGAGGAGGATGCTCCGTGGGTCCTTGAAACGACTTTGGATAGGATAAGAGTTAGAGAAGGCAAGACAAGCTTGATGAACTTGAGCAAATGTGATGTCTGATCAGGCCTGATGCTTTTCTGTGCAGCAGAGAGGCTCTGTGGACTAGGGAAGAAGTAGGACACATCACAGTCTTGTCAGGTTCATAGAATTTAGACAGGATTTTCTAAAATAAAGTAAGTCTTTCAGTGAGTGAGACAGTAACATAAGAAAATGAGTGTTTCAGGAAGGTTAATTTAGTTGTGATATTGGGGGGCGGGGGAGACTGGAGGCAGAGAAGGTGGCGTCAGGGTGTTGAGGATGGGACTGGGTCTGGACCATCCTCATCAGCACAATGCCTTCTTCCTTAGGACATCTTAAATGTAGACTAAGATGCCCATCATTTCCATGCTTAAGCACTTAGTACCTGCTTCATTAGGTCCTTCCTAAGTAGTCCTGCCTTTTGGTCTTGCTCTCTGTTGTAACTCTCAGGAAATGATGTCAGGAATGGANCACCTGCTGTGTCGGGCAGTCTTTTGGTGCATCACACACTTAGCAGATGGTAGTCTTGGGGACTTGTTCAGTAGGGAAAGATTGCTTTTTCTGAGCACAGAGAGCTGGAATTTGGAAATCTGGAGTTACTCTATTGAGATTATCTAGCATATTAATGGCATAAATTGAAGCAAATTCTAGTCTTTAATTCTGATCCTCTACGCTGTCCCTGAGGATGTTCTGGTATTGACAGGAGGCAAGGAGTCAGGGGTGTGGGGTGGGGTGTGAGTTGTAAAGATGTATGAGCCACGTGGAGGCCAGAGGGCACTGTCAGATGTTTTCCTCAGTTGCTCTTCAGCTTAATTTCTGAGACAGAGTCCCTCATTGAACCTGTAGCTCACCAGTTCTGTACACTGCCTGTACAATAAGCCCCATGGGTACTCTTGTCTTTGTTTCATTCACGTTGGGATTGGAGGCATGCACCTCCATGTTGACATTTTTATGTGGATGCTAGAGATCAGAAGGTCCTTATGCTTGTGTGGTATGCACTTCCCCAAGCAAGCCTTCCCTTCTCTTTGGGTGATTCCTAAAGATTATGTACATGTAGACTTACATGTACGGTCTACAGNAAGATAAGTTTTTATGCTAAATGTAAATAACATAT
>LZPO01044521.1:78383-102372 GCA_001675575.1 Neotoma lepida | reverse complement strand
ACCCATTATATCAACTCAAAATAGCAAGAATTTATATGTATCCATTTAACGATAAGCCACATAGTTTTAGAAATTACTTTTTTCAATCTCTCATGAGGCAAAAACTGGGTATTTATTATGCGAGAATATTTTCTATGACTCTTTCACAGATACTTACCACCTGCTGTTGCTTAGTCTTCATTGTCAACACAACTTAGAGTGACCCAGGAAGAGGGAACCTCAACTGAGGCATTGCTTAGATAAGATTGACCTGAGAGATCATCTTGAGTGATTGATGGGAGAACCCAGACTACTCTCTGCAGTGTAGTCCCTAGGCCTCATACAGTGATCTTGGGCTGTATGAGAACTGTCTCTTATACACATCTGAACCCAGACTACTCTCTGCAGTGTAGTCCCTAGGCCTCATACAGTGATCTTGGGCTGTATGAGAAAGCTAGCTGAGTGTGAGCCATTGAGTAGCAAGCAGCATTCCTCCATGGCCTCTCCTTTGAGTTCTTGTCCAAGGTCCTGCCCAACTCAGTAAGGGATTGTGACGTGGATGTGTAAACTGAATAAGATCTTTCCTCCCCAAGTTGCTTTTAGTCAGAATATTTTATCACAGCAACAGCAGGAAACTAGAACACCATCCCTCTGCTTGAACATTTTCCACTGTCTTATTGGCTAATGAGTGCAGACCTTTAAGCTTTCAATATTACTAAAAGAAAATTGACATTGTTAGTTTATAGAAGATATTTACTGATGGCCAGTGGGGAAAGGTTTAACAAAAAAAAAAGTTAGAAAGGATAAAGAGCGTCATAATTTTATAAAGAAAAATTATGGGAATAGAGTCAACAATAGAAAGAAAACTTTCTGTTATTAGTGATATTAACAGAGAGATGCTTTCAAAAGCTGGGCATATAAAGTAATCCACGCATTGCAAAATTATCTTCAATATCAAGTCNTAGTATGTGAGTGACTAAGAAGAAAAATGTCACTAAGATGGCTAAATTCCTACATGGAGCATCAGCATTCATTTCCTTCATGAGGAGTTCTGAGAGCGTCTTTGAAACTGTCTCTGAACTGATACGTATGATGGCATGTTTTCTGAGAACTGATAATTCATCTTCCTGTATCTCTGTATAAAAACAGAATAGACCACCTCCAGAAGGCCAGACCTCAGTATTCTTAGATTATGCTTTGTAATGAAAAGTCCTTATTGTATAGCTGATCATCTCTGATGAATTTTCACGGATAAAAAAAAAATCGAGTGATGTTTATAATTGTGTTTTTGAGCGTTTTACCAAATTAGCTACTTCATGTTGCAGCAAATGCGTCATTCATTTGGTCTGCGCTTTGACTGACGTGGACTTTACTATGGATATCAGGTCTGTTCCCCCTCGTCAGTGACGCACTGACAGCTGTACAGGGTTTTAAATCGAGGCTAAAGGTCAATCATTACATCAGTCTACATTTGTAGTTGAATCATTTCAGGCCCCCGGGGCCTGATCTTAACCAGTGCCTTAGAACATATTGTGTATAAAGTCATTGTATTTGTGCCCCCAGGGTGTCTCAGAATAGTGATTTTTATGTTTCCTCCTTTGGTATCACCCATGCTATATTCTCCCTCATTGCTATAGAAATGCAATCACTTCTGTTGTTTATTTTTGGTTCCTCCCACTTACATAGTGACAATTTGTAAAAGTCACATGGACAAATTTATTCTTGCCAAAGGACATTTTTGGATGTTCTTCAAGTACATAACTGAACATTGTATGTAAATCATTGGGTATTAATATTTGAAATATACAGGTTAGACATTCTTGTTAAAGATTTATTAACTTTTGTTTGATGTATGTGTGAATGAGTGCCTGTATGCAAATATGTGCACCATATGCATATCCAGTGCATGTAGAGGCCAGAGGGCATTGATCTTCTGGAACTCAAGTTATAGGCAGTTGTGAGCCACTATATAGGTGCTAGGAATTGAACCGTGGTCCCTCTGCAAGGGCACTGAGCCATCTGTCCTGTGGTTGGACTTTCTTGATCTGAAGATACTTGGATTAGGGATGCTCTGCCAGGACAGCCCATGCAAATGTTCCGAAACACAAATTTAAAACAGGAAGAGAAGAGTAAGCATCTGACCCTAGATGTTTCGCATCAGAATGCTGACCTGGGTGTGCAGCTCACAGTTGAAAGTTTGTGGTTCTCCTGAATAAGATCTCCAGAATTTAAGTAGGCCTTTGTCT
The DNA here is from genome assembly GCA_001675575.1 of Neotoma lepida. Classification (NCBI taxonomy): domain Eukaryota; kingdom Metazoa; phylum Chordata; class Mammalia; order Rodentia; family Cricetidae; genus Neotoma; species Neotoma lepida. The sequence continues at coordinate 100,147 of LZPO01044521.1, read as the reverse complement.
TACACCTGATTCATTTATTTGTGCTAACGCAGCACATCCAGTAACACCCCATTTATCTGGTCATTTCTCAGAATCCAATGGAATTTTCCAGGTAACTGATCATAAATTAGTTTTCCAGGTAGCTGAATCACACATCTTAAACCCTTTTCATTGTAGCCATTTTGGTAGAAACTTTGAGTGAATATATACTTCTTCCCTTCTTACTTTCTTGTGGTTCTGTAACCTAATGTAGTTTGACATCTTTTCTGATGTTTCAGGGTGACAGTTTTTAACCTGGCACCATTGGGTGTTACCTTCATCTGCTTATCTGTAAGTCTTTCCNTCCCCCTTGGGTAGACCCTTCTTTCTCTAGGAAATATTTTTACGTCTTAATCTCCGTGGCTTCTTGGGAATTGTGGGTGATGCTAACCCAGAGCCTAGGAGGGACCCCGGAGACCTGGAGGAAGGAAGTGTAATCTTGCTGCTCCCTTTGTGGTACGTGTGTTGAACAGTCACATGACCACGGATTGTTTCTGACTTGGAACTGTATTCTGAAGAGCGATTATCAGAATGTCATTGGCCCCTAGGATGTCCCAGGCTCTTCACCTGCTCCTCATAGTTTAACAATCTGCGTTCTAAGAATTCTGGGAAACAGCCAAGCTTACATCACCAGTAGTGAGTCTCTTGTTGTTGTTTCTTTGTTTTGTTTTTTTTTTTTAACCCCCTATAGCTGTTATGTTAACATTGCTAGTAGTCTTGGTGAGTAAAACAGGCCATTGGTGGTTGGTTTGTTTGCAGTGCAGTGGTTGAACCGAGGTTCTCATGTGTGCTAGGCCAGAGCTGCATGCCCAGCCACAAGTTTGATCTTAATGGATTCTTCTGAAGTTTGTGTTCTGGGATTTATTTTCCCTTGGTGTTATTTCTTTGGTGATTTCTGTGTCTTTGTCTTTTATCCCTTTTACAGTGTTTCCCAGTGTCCTCTTGGATCTGTTGTATTGACCCTCCTATTTTCACCTGTTTTCTTTTCGGGCACCTATTTCTTTGGATACCCATGCTGCGATCTCACAGATCTGAGTTGTTTAGGGGTTTTCCTTCTGCTTTCTTCCTTGCCCATTTCTACNTTCTGGAATTATTTTTCTTATATTGTGGTAAGGAATATATCACAGAGATCTCCTTCTTTGACAACTTTTAAGTGCACAGGCCTGTTGAGTGTCGCTGCAGTTAAAGCAGCAGGTGTCTAGGACACACTCACCTTGCACAGCTGAGCCTGTATGTCTCATGCTCACCTAATCCCTGCCTCACCCTGCCTCTGTCAGTTCTAGTCTTTTCTGTTCTGTGAGCTGGACCATGGTTGATTCTCTTCTTAGGAGAGTCCTGCAGTGCTTGTCCTCTGCGGCTGGGTTATTTCACCTTAACATACATGGCTCCCACCTTCACACATGCGGTTAGATTTCCTCCTGGCTAGCATCCCATCGTACACACACCACGTTCTCTTTGTCCTCTCTGACAGTGGGTGCTCAGGCACTCCTGTTGTGGTGGATGCAGTGGTGAACATGGCTGTGGTGATGTCTCTTTCACACTCTGATTCAGTTCCTTCAAGTCCTAGCCAGGAATGGGATGGCTGGACCACATAGTCACCTGACTGTTGTTTTTGAAGAACTGCCCTCTGCTTTCCATAATGGCTGCACATTTTGCATTCCCACCGAGGTGTGCAGAGGGACTTTTCTCCACATGTGCCAACACTTGGTGTCTTTAACTTGGTTAATGCTAGCCATCTTGACGAGCATATCTTACCTCTACTTTGGTCTTTATGTCTCCCTTGCTGTGTTGGTTTTGGCCTCAGCCTTTCGTGTTGCATACCCTTGATTGTCTGAGGGCCAGCAGTTATAGCTTTGTGAACTAACTCATTGTGGATGTCCAGAGGATGGCTTAGTGGATTCAGGCACTTTCTGTCAAGCCTGGTGATCTGAGTTTAATCCCGGAGACCCAATTGGTGAAGGAGAGAACTGACTCCTATAAGTATTAAGTTGTCCTCTGACTTGTACCTTGATGTGTGCCTGGGCATGCGCTATCTTTTATACACATTAACACACACACATATGCACACTCATACACACACACACACACACACACACAAATGCATGTATGTATGTACACACACATAAATAAATGTATAAATGTAAAATTTAAAAGATAGTTTAAAAAAGATGAGCATCTTGCTTCAGGAGCTCCTTCCAATGTCTGCACTCAGGATATGTCTCTCCTTTTGTGTCAGCCTAGGAAAACTAAAAAGCTGTTTGTTTGAAGCAAGACTTTTGTGCTAAGAATATGAGTCCTCGTGTGGAGCTGTCACTGAGGCTTTGACATTTCTGAAAGCTCATTAATTGCTCTGGTGTTAAATATGGGTGTTATCTCTACACTGGTTGTGGGGGTTTTGAGGAGAAACTGGGCAGAGCCCTTGCTCTTTTTGAACAGCAAGGATTCTCTTTTCAGGAGAATAGCCGTTTCTTCTCTAGACTTCACCATGATTTAGGGGCTAAAATTGGCTTATACTAAAAGAAAAAAGATAGCATACTTTCCTTCTGGTAGAACCNTGAGCTAGCCTCTGGTGAACTCCTAAGAGAGTCTTCATTACTGGTCCTTAATTAGGTTGGATAATGGGTCATCTCTTCATTCCTATAAACTTACTTGTAGGAAAACCACTTCATAGAGAAATAATTGAAATGCTTTAAGCCAGTGTAACAGTGTCAACAGGCAGCACACAGAGAGATCTGCTTGCTTAGAGAGAGCAATGTAGAGCGCTCTAATGATCATGGTCCTGATGGACTGAGGGTCTTGTACGGTGAGAAGAAATGCAGCTTAGACGAATATAGTATACCACTTTATTCCAGAACTATCGAAGCCCACAAAAGCAAGTGTGCACATTAATTTCCATTAGAGTGGTTATGTTAAGTATGGGTAGTTCTTTATTATGCCAGGACAATGGAAAACTGTGGTAGGTATAAATAGTCCCTTTGATTTGTTGGNTTAATTTTAAAGTAACTTGTATGTTATTCTAATTAGCCCCTTTAGTGTTGAATGTTACATTCATAAATTTATGNCTTGCACACTTAATTGTAGCATTTAATTACTTTGTACCTTATGGTAAGTGTGTGTAGATGGAGGGCAGATTTAGATCATCATACAGACTCAAGTCACCCTACTGGCTAGCTGTGTGACCTCAAGCAGGTGTTTCAGCATCTCCAGTGTAACGTTTTCTTAGCTCTGAGAGCCAAAGTGACCTCTTAGATTTTCTCCATTTACAATATTCCCTTATTGTAGGACAAAATATGTCCATTTAGGTCTTTATTTCAAATTAGTTAGTAACCTGTACACTTCATACATGTATGCATTGGTGTCCTTGTCTTTAAAATACACACCTGGTTAGAAATCTGGACATTATCATGAAAAATGAAAGTTTGCTTTCAGTCTCACTCAGAACAGACTAAAGGGAACAAAAATCTCCATTTTTAGAGCTAGCCATTGCCCCAGACATGCATGTGCGCCTGTGTGTACACATCCACNGTCAGCCCAGGAGCATTCCACGGTGCACACTTTTCCTCGCTTCTTAGACTTAAAGTCATGTGACATACCCTGAACATACTTACTTCTAATCAATGTCTAGTAGCTGTAACTTATAAATTAATTAGGAATTCAGGTTTTAATTCTTTATCTTTTAAATTAATTCTTAATGTTTCCCTCTGCATGCTTGAATTAGCAGAGCAGTTGAAAACAAAATCTGTGTGTAGAAAAGTATCCAGAAGTCAATAAAGCAAAACACTAGTAGTGTTTGTATCAGGTGGTGAATTTGAGACTTTTTTTTTAACTGTTTCATGTGTTTCATATTTTTAACAATTGGCATTTCATTGGGAAAAAAATCCAATTTAATAGAAAGTACTGTGCTGTTATGAAGGAACTATCAATCAGTACTTACTTAATTGAATTATAAAATCATATTCTTTATTGACTATTAAATTACACCTCATTAAAATATTTTATTGTTATTTTTCTCAGTCTCTTTATTTTTTTAATTGAAGTATAATTTACATATAATAAAACACACAGATTTTAACTATATTCCTTAATGAGTTTTTTAGCCACTGCCTTCAAGACAGAACGCTCTAACCATCTTACCGTAAAGCTGCTCAAGCCCCTTTGGAATCAGTCTGTCTGCTCCACACTGGCAGTTGCTGGTCTGCTGTCACCTTGGATTCATTACTTCTGTTTGGAGTGTCCCGTAAATGAAGCCACATCTTGTGTGAGCTTGTAAACCTNGGTGGCTGTCTCTGGGTCTTCACTGTTGATTTTGACATACCCATCTCATGTCTTAGTCTTAATGTTTAAGCATCCAGTTTGAAGTCAAAGAGTAGGGTCAGANCAGAGCCTGAGTCTTGGGTCTGTGAGGCTCCCAGCTCTGGTCCTGAGTTCTAACGTGCTGTGTTCAAGGGCTCCTGATTGATAGGGAAAGAGATGGATGTGAGGGTGAGGGTGTCCTGCTAAGGGATTTGCATCTTGTTCCTTCTATGAGTGCTCCCCACTTTAGCACCATGGAAAGTGGGGCAAATTTGCCTCCTTTCTAAATAAAACCTCAAGTTTTTCTTGCCAGATATTGATGAAGCAACCACAGTGAATCCGTTTCCACAGCTTGCTGCCTCTGAGCTCTAGAGGTACGAGGATCTTGGGAATGTTANATTTGTCAGAGAGGTGTCTGACCTGCTGCTTCAAGGGTGACAATATTGTTGCCAGCAGCCAGGCACCTGGTACGGTGAACATGACTAGATCCACATTGTCACTGGTTTTTTTGTGTATGTGGTGACATCCTGGGTGTGGCTGATCTGGAGCCTCCCTCTGTGGAGTTGGTCTGTGGGTCCTGTGCAGAAGGGACAGGGCAGTCTCTGAGGGACCATTATCATCACAGCTGTGACTGAGCCTCCTTTCTAGTCCTTGTCCTTGATTTGGACAGNCAAGTGAACATCTTTAGTCAACCCCGCTCTTTATTTCCCATCCTGGCAGCTCTGGCGCATCATGCTTCTTAGGGTCAGCTATGACTGGCGCCTATGGCACTGCTCACCACTATCGTGACTCACAGCTGCTATGTCACAGTCTCTTGCACATCCCTTACTCTTACAGGGAAGTCCCAGGACAGGACTGTGGCTTGGTTGGTGGAGTTCTTGATAGCATTCAGGAAGCTCTGGGTTCATGCCCAGCCACATGAACCTGGCAGGGTGATGCATGCCTGCAATGCTTGCACTGGGGGTGTGGAGTGTGTACAGACAGGAGAACCAAGAGATAAGGATGTCATCCCCACTTGTGTGATGAGTTAAAGGTGATCTTGGGCTACAAGAGACCATGTCTCAATAAAAAAAAGCTTTAAAATCAAATTAAACAGATGGCATTAATAANTTGCCTTATGTTAATTGTGAGGAAGGTTTAGAGATAACTTTGTATTTTCCATAAGTGAATGTCACCTTGACCCCAAGCCTCTTCCTATTGCCCTGACAGCTGGTACATTACCCTTCTTAACCCCAGTAAAGTAGGTCTGCTATGACCTGGAAGGGATGGTCGGTTGCTCTGGGCTGTGAAGGATGTCAGGTGTCCTGCTAAGGAATTCACATACACCTTGAACTGATAGTTTAGGCACAAGAAGCATAAAAGGGATTTTCTTGGATGCTGTTTTCTGGATTCTCTTTCCTATTCTTGTTCCTCTCTTTAATTAGTATCCCGTGCCCTCAGCTCCGTCAACCCTGCCTGCCACTGACTAGGTCACTTTACTCAGTACTCCCTCCGCCATTATGAAGACATGAAAAAATCCTGAGGGGAATTTACCAGTAGCATTCCAGGGCAGTCTGCAGCGCCTGCTTACTTGTGTTTACTAAAAATCAAAAGATGACTGGGAATACTTTGTCCACTTGGTATTTATGTTTTAACATTATTTCAAAGATAGGGTATAGATGTGTACACACACACACAGTTTTAAATAACTATTTGGGGAATGGGAATATAATTTGGTTGGTAGAGTGCTTAGCTAGTATTCACAAAATCTTGTATTCTATCCCAGTATCACATAAACCATACTTGGTNGCATATGGCATATACCTATAACCCTAGCGCTTAGGAGGTGGGGACAGGATGATCAGTAGTTCAAAGTACTCCATGGCTGCTTAGTGAATTTGAGGTCTGCCTGGAATACATGAGGCCCTGTCTCAGAAACAAATGAAAAAAAAATTTCTAACTGCTTGTGTAGAATTTCAGTAGAAAACTGAAAGAGGGGCCATGAAATCTTGCTTTTTTTCCTCTCTGGATAGGGTAAAAGAAGAGTGAATTTTTAGGCCAAAGGAGTCTCTCAGGTGACATCAGTGGTGTTTGTGACAGCGTTGGAGCATCCTGCAGGGAGGGGATTCCTTCTGGTCAGAAGTCAGTGGAGAATGATGGACTTGTCTGACTCACTTTAGAGCAGGGCCGTGTCTGCTTGTCCTCAGAGCCCTGATATAATTCACAGTCTGCAGTTGGTGCTCAGTGAGTGGTTGTAGAATGAACGACTGAACAAGGCAGCCATCACCATGGCGATCACGCACATGGAGGTGTGGTGTGGGAGCCAGTGAGATTAGGGAGAGTTACTGCATACATTTCACGACTCACCAACTCAGCGCACACAAGATCCAAATAGGTGAATGACAGGCGCCCATTCCAGGCTGATGAATGCCACTGAAATTTGGCCTCAGCGTGAGGGCTGAGAGTGGCAGAGTAGAAGACACATGTCTTGTCTCCTGAGGCCTTTGCTGCTCCGTTGTAGTCACGTGTCACAACCCTCCTTCCCTTTCAGATTTAAGCAAGATATTGGAGAGTNTACATGAAATATCCTGATTTTAAAATTCTAATTTATGATGCTTTAAGGCACACAGANAATGTACATACAAATGGATTGGGTCAGTAGACTGGCCCACACAGTAGCTTCCTTAGAGATAAAACAAGAACAGGTCCTGGACACAGAGGACCTTTGTTTAAGGGACACCAGGGCAGAGAAGTTTAAGAGCTCAGAGGGAGCAGCAGATCTGAGTCTGACAAGGCATTTGGGAACTCTGGGCAGCAGTGATGGATGTCTGCTGTGATGTATGCAGTGTAGAGGCCAGGAAACTCAAGTGTGTGGTCAATCTCAGGAACGCAGCTGCAATGCACATCACATCGTATACCTGGCTCCCAGCTGCCACCGGGCAGGGTCCACACTGTCATTTATGTATGTTTGGAACCAAACATATTTTTTTAAACTTGTTATCTTAAAACTCTGGACAACATCCTTAGTCATCAGGGAAATGCAAATTAAAACNACTCTGAGATACCATCTTACACCTGTCAAAATGGCTATGATCAAAAACACTGATGACAGTCTATGCTGGAGAGGATGTGGAGTAAGNGGAACACTCCTCCACTGTTGGTGGGAGCACAAACTTGTACAACCACTGTGGAAATCAGTATGGCNGTTTCTCAGAAAATTGGGAATGAATCTTCCTCAAGACCCAGTGATACCACTCTTGGGTATATAACCAAGGAATGCTCATTCATACCGCAAAGATACATGCTCAACTATGTTCATAGCAGCATTATTTGTAATAGCCAGAACCTGGAAACAACCNAGATGCCCNTCAANTGAAGAATGGATTAAGAAAATGTGGTACATATACACAATGGAGTACTACTCAGCAGAGAAAAACAATGACCATATGATATTTGCAGGCAAATGGATGGAACTAGAAAATATCATCCTGAGTGAGGTAACCCAGACTCAGAAGGACAAACATGGTATGTACTCACTAATAGGTGGATACTAGATATAAACCAAAGGACAATCACTCTGCAACCCACAGATACAGGGAGGCTACCTAGCAAGAAGGACCCTAGGATGACTGTAGCATAAAATAAGTTTGGGTTTTGCCCAGTCACTGGGCAAGCTTTAGTNAAACATTTCACTATTATGATAAGAAGTTGTACCTCTATCTATGTTCAAGCTGTCTGTATATTATCTCTTCTGCAGTTGTACATTGAATGTTTTAATAATAATAATAATAAAATAAAAAAACTCTGGAAGGAAAGGGGTCTAGCTTATATATAATTATTAGTATTTTTTAAGACATAGTCTCATGTAGCCCAGGCTAGGCTTGAGCTTACAACGTAGCCTAGGATGACACTAAACTCTGTTCCTCCTGCCTCAGCCTCTTGAGTGCTAGGTCCACTAGCATGTACCATCACACCTGGTATATGTGGCACTTGGGATGGAACCTAGGGCTTCCTGCCTGCTAGGCAAGATCACTATCAACTGAACTACAAACCCCACCCAAAATTAGTATTATTTTTTTTTATTGAAAACCATCATGCTTAAATCTATAATAAAATTCTTTAAAGAGGTACTGGAAAGTTTGCAAAGAATTTACAGGAAACTGTGAGAAGTCACTATTTTTAGATCTTCTACATGACAGAACAGACTTTGTCTCGTCTGTTGTCAGACGGAAGCTATGACAGCGGATCCCATTCCAGGAGGTTTTGTTTTACTGGAGGGAAGCCCAGTTACAATCCCAGTGCTAATTCCTGTCAGCTAACTATCAAAGAACAGATTTCCAGAGTCTCTCAAACATTTGACAAAATTGTTTTCATTTAACTGGAATTTTGTTTGTTGGGTGAGGTTTGAAGTTAAAAAATGAACAAAGTATATCCTCGCTGGTAACTAAGTACATCTAATGGAATAGAGGGTTGGATTTGTGGAGTGTGTTTTGTTTGTATGGTCCTTGTTGAAAACTTGTACTCAATTATAAGTGACGCTAACTCTGTTTTGCTGAACTAGAAGTTGCCTAGTAGAACAGACACAAGCCGCCTACTGTGTTCCATCCCCGCACCTTCATACACTCAAAGCAATGCAGATGATTTGTTCTCACTGCTATGCTGAGGTGGGGGTCTCTGAGCCATTGAATGTTCTGTGCGCTTCATACCATTTCTCAAGTGTTGGCCTCTGCCTGGAATGTTGCATCTATCCCCACCGTTTCTTTTCTAATCTCTCTCTTTGTCATTCTTCCTTTAACCCTTTGTGTATATCATGGATATAATACTTACCAGCACTATGTGTGTTCCACATTTATATATTCATGTGTCTGTCCACACCACACATGGGTGCAGGTGCGTGGAAGGCAGAGGTCAAAGCCAAGTTACTCCCTTGGGTATTCTCCACTGTGTTTTTTGAGATAGCATCTCTCCTTGGACCAGAACTCACCAGTTTTGCTAGGTTAGTTAATAGGCCATGGAGCTCCAGGGTGTGCCCTCTGTCATTCCTTTCCCAGCCCTGAGGTTACAGATGTACACTACTGCACCCAACTTTTATGTGAGTGCTTGGGATCCAAACTCAGTCCTCACGCTTGTACAAGCACTTCATTAACTGAGCTATCTCAACATCTCCCATTGGCATTTTTGATGTTTATTTTTCTTCTCCACAAAACTGGACTTCCCAAAGTCTGCATTTAGGAATGTCTCTAATGTATGAGAGCTTTTCAACAAATGGTGGTTAAATTTGTTTAAATCCATCTACTAAGATGGACATGACCCTGTGTGTGACTTAGGCAAATAAATTCTTAACCCAGGGTGTTATTAAAAGATCATTAAGCTTAATAGTATTTAAAAAAAATAAGTGTCCTTACATGTTATCATTACATAACTCAAACAAAGCAATACAATAGTATCTTTGATAAAAGGCTAGATATGCAGTTTAGCCTTTGTATACTAATTAATTAAAATTTTAACACTATCTTATTGTATTCAAACATATCTTGCACTGATTTAAAATTTTAATATTGGGGGCTGCAGAGATGGCTCAGCAGGTAAACACTTGCTACTCTTGCAGAGGACCCAAGATGGGGCAGCTCCCAAGCTCCCATAACTCCAACTCCAGGAGATCTAACCCTCTCTTCTGGCCTCCACAGACACCTGCATACAGGTGGCAGGCACTCACACACACACACACACACACACACACACACACACACACACACACAAATAAATAAATAAAATTTTAAATCCTTAAAATATTAAAAATAAAATACACATTTTAACACTGGATAAGAAGCCAAAAGTAAGCCCAAGTTGTAAGCAGTTCCACTCAGATTGACAGAAAGTTACTCACTGTGCCAAAGCCTCACATTACAGAGTTAGATGTACCACAGGGAAACCACAGGTCTCAGAACTAAAGACTGTGACAGCTTACAGTATTACAACTTAGAACACGGTCATTCTTCCTGGTGGTGATGTTGTAAAGGTCACACAGCGAGTCTGAAAGTACCTTCTCAGCGACTGCTTGGGAAAGAGTTTGACTGTGGTCCTTTGCTTCCTGCAGGCTGCTCTTACCAGCAATGTCCTCTCTCCTCTCTTATCTGACAGAGCCCTTATCTGTCAGAGAGACTTTCTGAATTCGTGCTCTACTGGTTTCCCTGATGGCATAGGGTAGACTTGAGGTGCTTATATTTGTATTTTCAGTAATTAAAAGTACTTAACAAGGGACTAGGAAGATAGCTCCATAAATCATGCACCAGAGTTTAGAAAAGTCAAGCAGGAGTGGCAGGCGCCTGTAATCCCTGTAGGTAGGCAGAGACCGTGGATTCCCAGGGTGAGGTGAGTAGCTAGACTAGCCAGAATTGTTGACATCCAAGTTCAGTGAGAGACTCTCCTTCACTGAATAAAACAGAGAGATGGAGAAGGAAATTCAATGTCAATGTCAGGCCTCTTCAGGCACACACATATGTGCTCCTGCTCCCAGACACATGTAAACATGCATATCCACATGTGTGTATGCCACACACACACACAATATTTAACAGTATTAAAATAAAAGAGACCCAAGTTTGTGGAAATAACTTAAAGTAGCTCTTGTCTGTATCATACATCCCTAAGAAGCTGTGAGGCAGGTTGGTTGTTTCCCTTGCATTACTAGAAAGTCAGAGACAACAGGAGCTCTAAAAGGGGCCTCTTTTCAAGCTGAGTAGAGAAATCAGAGGAAAATACCAAAGTCAGACTCGTGAGGAAGCCAGTGCAAACTGATTTACCCCACTTCAGAAGCTTCCCAAAAAGGAGACCCAGAAACGGGGGTCAGCAGGACCTTGCCGAAGGCCTTCTGTTTCCCCTCAGCCACCACCCAGGGTCAAGAGACACTTTGAAGGTTACCTTCACTGTGAGATCACCACCACCGTTGCCCTCACCAGGCCTGGAGAAGGTGAGGAGTGATTCCTCTGTGTGTTCCCAAGTTGCTACCCAAGTGTCACCAAGCCCACTGAGATTATGCCAGAGTATTGTAATGTTAGAAATGGATGAAATAATGTTCCTGCCTATAGCAAGCAAAACTGAGGTGCCACCATAGGAGGAGGTCCCCATTCTCTTGACCATGTCCCATTCCAGGTGTGAATTGCTATTCTGTGAGCACATCATTACTCCTTTGTAGTGAGGAGAAAGAGAAAGGTGCCAGGCCTGCTCCTGCCATAGATGTGAGGGAGACTTGTTGTCTTGTCATCAGCATGTGGCCGGTGACATCATTCTAGAGGCCACTTCTTGTACTGGGTCNTGAAGGCAACAGCATTTGTAAGAGGCAGGTCAAGGAAGATAAAGAGTGTGTTTTCTTACTTCCAGCCTTCAGCATACTGCTTGGCAGCAAAGCACTGGGTTGGTCTGGGTCATGTTTGTGGCCGTGGATAGGAGTTACCTGGTCTTCACATCCTGTGTGTTCTGTATTCGAGGATGATCTGAGCACAGTAGCTTCTAAATTACTTTAAAAGACTCACTTGCTGGTCACCTTATATAATAAACTCAACAACAGCATTCTGTTTTCGTCACGGAGACACGCTTTGCTTGTGAAAGATGATCTTTCCTTCCTTATAGGTTATTATTAGTAGTCATCTATGCTACTCGTTCAGCTCATTTAATTCATTCCCCAACCATAACAATTGGATAGTTTTCATATTTGAATTATTTTCCTCATAAATTGTATTATCCTTGGCCAAAGGCTTTTTTCTTTGGTAAATGCTTTTGACTATCTGGCCTTTTATAGCATCAATTTCATCTTTAAATGCCTGCGGAGACACGCTTGACTGCTTATAAATTTTCTAGGATAGTTCTGTAAGAATCCTTCACTTTCCAAAGATCGTATGTATCCATCCTGGTTCCCAACAGTTTATAACTGCCAAAATAATTTAAAAGGCATTTTCNCCGTGCTACTTAGTTTAGTGAAGAAATATTTTGTCTGAGTAAGTGGAGTGGGAAGTGGGGGTCCAGACACTGAAGGCCTCCAGCACTCTTCACGGCAGTGTGGGGTGGCCTCCAGGACCCTTCTAAGCAGTGTGGGGTAGGCAAAGAGTGTTGCATCAAGAGTCTGGCCATATAGCTTGGTCCTGAGTGTGCTTCAGTGAGGGGTAAGGGAGTTNCGGGCATGGCCTGTGGCTGGGTGTTTCTTGCTGGGAACTGGTGTTGGCCTGCTGATGTCCCTGGGCATCTGCTCCTGGATTATGCAGGAGTTCAACACAGATGCTGACATCTCCTCTGGCTTCCTATTCCTCTGTGTGTCTCATTAGATTCTGGGGTTGCAGCCTGAAGAATTCAGAGACTCCAGCTGATAACTGGAGTGGTCATCAGCATAAACCTGAGTCGTATAAAACAAATTAGTCTCATGTTTCAGGGTCAGATGTGGTGTGGGTTGGGCAGAGAATGTCTGCTCTTGGAAGTCACTCAAGGCTGAGGTGATGGAGCAGCCCCCATGTCTTAGATGCTGATGCTATCTGTCAGGGAGCTGTCTGGTGTGGACATGTCTGTATATGCATGTGTGTCTACTTAGCTTGTACAAGCCCAAACTGCATTGGCTACCACTGGTGCCCCCCCACCAGAGTGAGNAGCAGGGGCATATGGTCTTGGCTGGGCTCAGCTAGGAGAATCCATGTATGTGGAGTACTGCAGGGTTGCCACCATGCATCTCAGAGAGCATCTTCAGTTTTAAAAGATGGTTAGCAGACTGTTGTTTGGCACATTTCAACATTGTGCAGAATAGAGTGATAGCTGGTGTGAGAACATTAAGGGGTGGGGGAAGGCAGGAAAGAGGGAGCTTAGATAATGACCTGGAGGGGGAGCAAAGTGTTTGCTATGCATGCATGAGGCNCCTGAGTTTGGATCTCAAGCACCCACATAAAAGCAAGGCATGACAGTGCATATCTGTAATCCAGATGCTGAAGACACAGACAGGCAGGTCCCAGGGGCTTGCTGGCGAGCCAGCCTGGCCTAAATGGTGAGCTCTAGGTTCAGTGAGCAACCCTACTGTAAACAATAAGATGGAGAGAGAGTCAGACAGAGAGACAGACAGACAGAGATGACATCAGCTTCTGGCTCCTACACAAGTACAAGCATGAGAAGCACACATACACATGCACATACGCATACATACACATACACATACATATACATACATATACATATCCATTAATAGGAAGTAGACAAGTGTTCCAGGATTGATCAGTGGATTAGAAACACAGTCTGCCCATTAAACATTTCACCCCGTGTCATATGGCCTTCTCTTAGTGACAAATGTCAGTCCAAGATGACAGTGAAAATTTAGGGAAAGGAAAATGATGATATGTGATCAGTGACAGCATTCTGTGGTAGTGTCCTACATAGTTTCCATGTCTGAAAGGCCACCAGTCTTTATCTTAAGGATATTACTCACAGATTATTTATTTATGTGTCTTTCTCCCACCCATGTGAATTTCTTCAGGACAGAGGTCATTGCTGTGTACCATGTACCCTGCGTGGAGTTTGTAGCCATAATGGGACTGTTGAATTATGGATNGATACCAGCTGACAGCCCTCTCCCCTGGTGCCCATGTGCCTGTGGTTCTGTTTGCAGGGCTCAGCACTTCACAAGGCAGAAGCTGGGCACTGGGGATCAGGGNTGGTAGCTGCTGCTGAAGCAAGATGGCATTTCTGAGATTCCTTATGGCTGCTTTGTTAATGTCGGTGGGGCCATCTAGGGGGGATCATAAAGCAGCAGCCAGGTTAGAAATGGGCAAAATGAATTTGTCTCTGGTCCATAGCTTGCTGAACAAATTATAATCATCNTATGCACAGAACAAAGACTACCTGAATGACTCCGATGAAGTCATTTAAGAATGTAATAACTCATTCATTTTCTTTCTTAATTAAAAATANTTTATGTGCATGGCTGTTTTGCCTGCATGTATGTCCGTGGACCACCAGTATGCCTGGTGTCTGTGGAGGCCAAAAGAGGGTACTGGATACCCTGGTAATGGAGTGACAAAAAATTTTGTAGCCATCTTGTGGGTGTTGGGAATTGAACTCGGGTCCTCTGGAAGAGCAGTTAGTGCCCTTATCCTCTAAGCCATCTCTCTAGACCCCTCATCCATATGTTTATCTGCACATCTTGATCATCATGACATTTCTAAACATGAATGATCTAACTGCATGTACACGTTTGTTTGTATATGTGTGTGAGTGTGCAAGGGGTTAAGTGATCGGTCTTGGGTGTTTTCTTCAATCACTCTTCATCTTAGTTTTTTAGACAAAGTCTCTCTGAACCTGAAGCTTCCACCAGGCTGGTCGACCAGCAAGCCTCAGGGATGTCCCCATCGCTGCATCTCCAGTGCTTGGTTACAGATGGGCATTGCCANGTCTAGCTTTTACATAGGTCCTGGGGAATCACACTTAGTTCTTCATGTTGGCATGACAAAACCTTTGCTGAGTGAGCCATGTCCCCAGCTATTATTTAAGTGGTAGTCCTTGTAGTATAGCTCACACACTTGAGGGGTGTCAGTATCTGGGTTAGTAGGTCCAGGGCCAGGTCTGAGATTTGGAATTCCTAGCTAGTTTTCTGGGGCAGACTGTGCTGCTGATATGGGGACCACACTTTGACAAGCAAGGCNATGGAAGAAAGGACATAGAAACTGTAAGCAGTGCTGGCCTTGGGTCTCCAGGAAGCTGCTCCATCATTTGCAGGGTCCAGCTACTCAGCCCCTCAACTCCTCTTGTTTCTATAAGACCACAGTTGACCCTCGCTGAAGAGACCGAATNGNAGACTGGTGCCGTCTCTAAGANCTGCTCTNTCTGCATGCCTTGTACAGTATGGTGCTGATGGTGAACTGTGGACACTTGTTTCACATTCAGNGTGGCCACGGCACTGTACAAGACGGTGGAAGATAGGACACAGAACGCCNACACCCCACAGCCCAGGAAACAGGTATAAATCTAGAGAGGAGGGGATGCGTGGGTTGCTCAGGGTGGGCTGTTCTTCATGGCGGAGCTGTCCCTGCACAAAAGGCATCTTGGAATTTAGACTTCAGTAATGTCAGGCCATTTCTGTAAATGTTTATCTCTTCTGAGATTCCAGGTTACCGGCCTCCTNTAGGTTTATAAAGTGAAGAGTATAAACTTATTCATTTTGCCAGCATTTTAAACTCACGCTCTCAACAAATAGATAATATTACGATATGAATGTCAAAAACACGCATGAAGTCCTCTGCCTACACTGCTAAGGTTTAAGCAGCTGGGGGAAGGGGAAGAAAATCCAAGACTTTGCAGTGCAGGTTATAGACAGCTGACCAGCGTTAGCAGGTCAGATATGTGGCTTTTTTCTATTCTTAGCATCTCAGATAGCTTTTATCATGGTTTACGCCTAATGTTTTTAAATTGTGCTTAATATCAGGTTTAGAAATTAATNTTAGGTATAAAATAATGATACTTTTAGTCAACTTGAAGTGTTTTTCTTTTTTCCCGTGTCAGGGATCATACTCTGAGCTTCACACATGCCAAGCAAGCGTTCCCCAACAAGCTACATCCCTAGACTTTAATGCTTTTGTAACCAGCTATTTAACATTAGACTAAAGATTATAGTTTAATAATCATAATTATTATAATTGACTTGGATAAAAATATGAATTCATTGTATAGGTCATGGCAAATTATATGGTAAATATTTTGGTTTTTTGGTACAGGGTCTCCTGTGTGTAGCTGGTAGACCAGACTGGCCTAAATCTCATGGAAATCCTCTTGTCTCTGCCTTCTGGGTGCTGGGATAAAATGCTTACACCACCACACCTGGCAAAAAAAAAAAATTTAATAATAAATTGAGATATTTAAAATTGTTGTGGGGACAAAGATGATATCCAGGTGATATTTTGAGCTCTGGACTGTGAAATGAAACCATGTATGCAGTCTGTTATTATGATTAAAATGACCCAGACCTATTGCAATTAAATAGCATTTTTAAATCTATTATTTTAACCAGTAGATACCACGTGGATTCTGTTTAGATGCTTGGCATTCAAAAGGTGATGCTCTGCAAGACTGTGTGTGAATGGCTTTGTCCTAAGGTTGGTGTTACAGGGGTGTGGTGGTTCTATTGGGGAGCAGTGGGTTTTATCAGGGAGTGGTGGGTTCTATTGAGATCCGGTGGGTTCTACCGGGGAGCGGTGGGTTCTATCGGGGAGCGGTGGGTTCTATCGGGGAGCAGTGGGTTCTTATTGGGAAGTGATGGGTACTTACTTGTAGCTTGTCCAAACCAAGGATCTCTGCCTCCCCAGTTCTGGGGTTGCAAGTTATCCCTGCCAGCACTCTACTTTTTTTGTGTATCTTTTGTGGATCAAATTCAGGTGATAAGGCTTGTGTAGCAAACACTTCACCAACTGAGCCTTCTCCTCAGCCCCAGACAAATCTTTTCCTTCAAACATTTCACCAGTTGAGCCATCTCCTCAGCCCCAGACAAACCTTTTCTTGCTTCCAAAGTACTGATGGGAAAATAAATCCAAGAATCTGCTCACCAATTCTTGAAAAACTGTAATATGAGACAATTATAAANGATGTCCTGTGCACTGTAAATTCACCGAAGTCAAGCCCTGTGCCTTAGCACTTAAATGGANNAGTTGAACAGATCAAGGCTCTATATGTCTGTAGAAATCTGACATATTAAAGTTGTTACATGTCTTCCTGTAAAAGATGATTTATTCCATCTGCCATTGATATAACTGACTGTACATCTGGAAGAAACCCTATACGATGATTAACTTCATGTAACTTATTCTAAATGTTCTAACAGTATTCTAGTGATGGAGGTGGGATTGAACCCAGGTCTGTCTTACCCAAAGTCACTGTGCTGCAGTTTAAAAGTTCATAGATGATTCCCAAAAGGAGACAAGAGAAACTTGCTAACGTATGGTTGTTTTCTTTTATTTTATTGTCACTATAAGCAATCCTTTAATGAACATATTTAGGTCTACACTGATAGGTAAATTCATGACTTCCTTTTAGTACAGTAGTAGGAACAAAGAGGCTAAGTATGAGGTCATTTGCGTTTTTAAAGACTTTTGAAATGAGCTTCCAAACTGCTCTTCAGAAAGGCCACGCCACTTTAATGCTTCTGTTCCTTTGCCACATTTCATCCCTCACTGTTTTTCTCTTCAGAATAAACTACCATTTGCCATAGAGAAATTCTACCTGCCCCATCTGCCTTCTCTATTGGTAATTTTCTAATGATGGTTAGACATCAGCTAATGACGGAGGTGTGTTCTGAGAAATGCATTCCTGGGTGATGTCATTGTTATGGGAACATCCTAGTGTCCTTATGCAAACTTAGATAATGCAAATCTGTCCCAGACATGGTCTCTAGATGATGTCAGGTGGCAGACCTGATATGTAATTGGCTGCTCTGGGGTGATGGGATAGACTGGCTTGTGATAAATGTTTAAAATTTTATTTTATTGATCTCTATGTGTGTATGTGTGAGAGAGAAATGTGTGTGTATATGTGTAAATGAAGGCACAGATGTGTTAAATATTCTTGTCTTCACCTCCTATATCATCATAGGAACACTAAAATCAGACCCACACTACTGCATCTGGCTTTCGTGTGAATTCTGGGTACTCAAACTCAGGTCCCCCCATCCTAATGCAGCAAGTGCTTCACCCGCTGAGCCTGGGCCTCTTATGGTAAAATAGAGTATATGCTAAAGTAAATGATGAAAGCATGGAGTAGTGAATACAAAACCCAGTCAAAGTCATTATCAAGTGTGACCACTGTTGTGTGGGCTGTGCTTTTAGATGCCGGCCAGGTCTGTAGATTCTTCTCACACTATCACCACAGGTCCAAGTCCACGAGGGTTGAGCTCAGCTCTGGTGCGCTCACATCTCACACCTTGCTGCGTGACACCCCATACCGGGAGAT
Organism: Neotoma lepida; assembly: GCA_001675575.1. NCBI lineage: Eukaryota > Metazoa > Chordata > Mammalia > Rodentia > Cricetidae > Neotoma > Neotoma lepida. Next base: position 81,895 of record LZPO01044521.1, on the reverse strand, counting down.
AGGAGTATTTGGACTCCAGCATCTCAAGGAAACACCATGTTTGCTGTTAACCAGGACATCTTTGTGTGACATCAGCAGAACTTAGGGCTTCCCATGAGGTCTGAATCTAACGGTTTGTGTTTTTATTAGACATGTGCATGTTGATATTATCTAGTGATCTCATGTAGAAAACACTTCGTTACCCCAAATACCATCTTGTGTAGTGTTAATCAGAGATCCGTACTAAAACAGAGCATATGGAGCAATGGCTGGCTTTATTTTTAGAGTGTCCATTTGTCACCTGTGGGGAGTGAGCTTCCTCTCCTCCCTTGTCTCTAAACAAGTGGCATCCTCCATACAGCTTGCTCTTTATGACTTCTGTCACCTCCTTATCTTCTTGTGGAAGGACAGTGTATTTCTAAAGTGTGAGAATCATACAGCATGGAGGCTGGCTCCTATCTCTCGCTATCTTTCATGCATGTGTGTCTCTGATAGAATCTGGAATTTACTGGACTCATTCTGAAGGCTGTGAAATGTGCACTTTCTGACTTCTCATCTTCTGTGAGGGTATATTCTTTTTTGGGAAGGCATGGCAGGGTTGAATCAATATTATTATTTTTCTTCCACATAATTTTGTACACTTGTAAACAGTAGAAACTAGTATTGAAATGGCAATATTTTATCAATTATTTGATGTATATACAACTCCTTCCAAGCTGCCATTTAAAAGAATTTAAAATAACAATAAAGTGTGCTAAATATCCCTTGTGCTAAGGAAAATATCAGAACATTCCCTTCAGAGCAGGGGTTTTATGCCTTACTATATTCAGTGTGAAATAGGGTAGAGATGTGTTGTGAATCACAGAGGCCACCAGGCTGAATTTACTGTGTTTACATGCTATGCTCGGAGGTCCCTGTGCTCAATGCTTTGGTTTTGTTTTTACTGTTTAGTTTAGACTTGAATTATAATACTCTAAACAAATGAAAATGATCACAGGGATATTTTAAGTTGGCCCTGGACAGTAGTATTATTGTAGACCTTTCTATAAATGGCTTTCTTAATGCACAGAAAAGCTCTTTTCTTGGGCGTTTTACTCTTACTGTAGACAAGCTAACTCATAAAGAGGCCTCTGAATCATGACTTGGCTTTCTTATGCACAAGCTACATTGTCCAAAATTTAGCCAAAAACACTGGAGGAACGGTTAAAACCTAATTTTTTTCTACATATAACATTAAAGTTAAACAATGTAGCTTTATTTATAGTCTCTTTAAATCTGTAGCAAAATGTATTTCATGTGCAACTTCTGTAAACTTGAGCACAGGTGATACTGACATTGGTATCATCAGTTTGGATGTGTAGCTGTATGTATAGATACACATTCATATGTATGCATACATAGGAATCTATACATGTGTCCCAATGCTATAGCTCAAGTGTACATTTATACATGCATACCATATATATATATATGCATATATATATGCATACATGAGAAAGCAGAAGTTACAAAGGATTTATTAAAGAGGCTGCATTGATAGCTATTATTTGCTGATTGGGTTTTTTTATAGTAGTAAGTTGTAAATCTACAAAACCATTTTTTATACCACTGTGGTCATATACCTTGTATCCCATGCACAATCTCACATAACTGTAAACCTGTGCTTCTCAGTTCTGGGCCCCACAGAAACACCATGTTGGGGTGCCACTGTTTTCTGCCCTCTAAAGATTGAAAGTTGTTGAGCGTCTGGAGCGGGGTTTGGCACTGCCCCTCGGCTAATATTTTCACTGACAGATTGTAAGAAGTTTCGCTGTCTGCCTTCCACAGCTCTTTTAATGTCTCTGTGAACATACAGTATTCCAGTGCAATCACTGTAGCTTTTATATTACAGTTATTTGCATTTTATTCCATTTTCTAAATGTAGTGTTCTGATGAATTAATGTACTTAAAATCAATATGCTTTGGCAGGGATAAGAATTATGGGTATGGCACAAGTTGTTAGGGGCTCAGTCAGAGCAGTTTTGGCAGCTGCTTGGCCAGAGCCTATTTGTCATGCTCCCCTCACCCTTGGCCTCTCCCAGGTGATGGCTGTCACTCACTGCTGGTGTTGGGATTGTTCTGTGGAGTCATTCTTCACCTGTCCTGGATGCTTGGTGGATATGGAGTAAAAAATGAACTTTTAGAACAGGAAGAGCAAGCTAGGGAGTCTCTGTGCACTTGGCAGATGTCTTTGTACACTTGTGAGTAGTCATTAGAAATTGGAAATGCTTCCTGTGATGCCGATAGTTATTACTATGACAAGTGATGTTTTAAGAAGGAAAATATTTTTAAAGAACTCTTGTCATATTTCCTCCTATTCTTCTGTCTTGATAGTTCAAGAAAACGTTTTACTCTATTGAAGACAAGAGATTTATAGGTGTGAAGTTTTTCTTTTTTTTTCAGTATTGCTCTATAGCCTTAATAATTGTATTAGCTTTAATCTTCTATCATTCTTGAATGTTAAAGGAAAATTCAAATATATCTCTTAACAGTGTTGAAGGAACTTAACTGTCTTTTCATAATTTTGTGAACAGTGTAAGAGAAAGAAGAGTCTAGTTAATGACCCCATGGCTACTTTTTTACGTCATCCAAACTAAGCTTTAGAAAATTTAAGATGTTTCTTTTTGTTCTTTCATAGTTTGCATATAGTAACCATTGCTTGCATGCAGTAGGTCTTTTTCGGGACTTATAACACAGCCAAAAGGTTTCTTAAATATGAGAGCACATCTGTGTTTATAATGCAATATTTATTAATATGGGTCCTATTACATTAATATATCTGTACCTGATGGGTATGTGAATTATTTAAAGTGAGCATCTGGGTACTATTTTATGGTATTTGAAATAAAATGAATTTTTAATGTTCATATGTAATATGATGCTCGAGGATGATCTTGGTTTTCAACTCCAAATGGGAAATAAGCAGCAATGTTTGTCCCAGGTCAGGGAAACCTAAAGTCGGGCACAGCCTTTAAATTAGGCTAATTATGTATGCGTTCTCATACCATAGTGTTAATGATTTTTGAGTCCGTTTTGACCTTGCTTGTATGTTTCTTCAGGTGCCTCCACCCTGCAATTAAAGCTGTTCAAAAATAAAACTGCAACATCCATTTGGCTGACCTCAACTTTCCCCCTCAATTTAGAAGCTATTTATACAACAGACAACTTTTCAAATTTTTTTAATTGAAAGTTTTTCTTAAAGGAATTATTTAGATACGCCAACTCTGAGTCATAAATTTTCGAGCTTTTAAAGATTCTTTTAGGGTGGTTCAGGAAGACAATTTATTTCAATTATATCTTTCCTTTGATCATATTTACCCCCACAGCCTCTCTTTCCTACACTCTATTTATTTCTCCTCTTAGTCTCCTTCCTTTCTCCACTCTCCACTCTGCTTTTAATCTCTCTCTCTCTCTCTCTCTCTCTCTCTCTCTCTCTCTCTCTCTCTCTCTGTGTGTGTGTGTGTGTGTGTGTGTGTGTCTATTGTATGATGTCT
>LZPO01044521.1:53008-64715 GCA_001675575.1 Neotoma lepida | reverse complement strand
CTTATAATGAAATAAAAATTGTGTTTTAAGTTGTAATTTAGTGCCAGGACATGTATGCATTCTGCTCTATGCCCAGATGTGCTCACTCATCCAGACTCTTTCCTACCCATCAAGTGTCCTGCCCTTGCCCAGAGTTCTTCATTGTCTGCTCAGCTCAGTGCCTGTCTGCTTAGAATTCACAGTACAAATGAAGCCGACACTGCTTTTTTTTTTCTTTTGAAATAAACAGCCAAACAAAACTAAGTGCAAGTGAACTTAGTATCAGCAACCAGCAGGAGACTTCACAGGGGCCAGGGTTATGTTTCATTAACCCCTCTCTCCCCAGCTCCCAGGACAGCGTTCCACACTCAATAAATGTTTCCAGGTGATTGATGTAGAGCGAACTTAAAAAGTCCCGAGCTCTCAGAACTTGGAAGACCTGGGGACGAGTGGTATCGGCAGAAGAGAGAAATGGACAGCCCCGGGAGACTAGGGAGGACTTGCACAGTAGCCTGCCACTGCCTGGCTTTGAAGTCTGCTGTTTTATCTTCAAAAACTCATTCAGGGGCTGAATTCGCCTTCATACTAAGAATGTTTGTTTTATCACAAAATTATTTTAAATGGTATTCATCATAACATAATATGCTTCTTCAGAATGTGGGGAAGGCCTCCAGCTAGCAGATCCCTGGGGGGCCTTGTTTTGCTTTTGAGAAACACAAGTGTCCAACTAATTACCTTCTGTGGAAGCACCATGTATATGTGGCTGACATCCAAATGCATGCTACCCATCCTCGCCACTTCTTTCCCCCCCTCTCTTCCCTGTCTCTCCTCTCTCCTCCCCTCCCACTTCTTGCCTTCCTCCTTCTTCTTCCCCCTCCTTTTCCTTTTCCTTCATTTTTGTCTTTCTTTTTTCCATCCGTGGAGATTGGAGCAGGACCTGTGTACTCTGGGCATGTACCCTACCATCCAGCTATATTCCCACCCGTCATGCTTGAGTTCACCGTTAAAAATTGTTTTTAAAAAGCAACTCTACTCCTACTGTTTACCTGGGGTGTGGTGTGTGTGTGGGGAGAGTGATTCCTGAGTCTTCCTTGGCCTCCTTTTTCTTGGTATACTTTGTATGCAGTGTATTTGGAAAACCTCTTGTGTCTGGAGGGGTGTCCTGAGTTCGGTCACTTTTTACCCACTGCTACTACAACCTAACTGGTTGTATGCATTGGCCTTTAAAATGACGTTCTTACATCAGGGCTGGTGCCTGGAAGCATACATCCTCTATCTCTGCCCGAGTCCTCATTGGCCCATGCTGCTCTTCTTTTCTACCCTCTGTGACCACCTTACCTTCCTGAGCTGCTGTGGCTTCAGGGCGTGGTATTTCTTTCTCCCCTCTTCCAGAATAGATCTTCCTTCCCTTTGGTACTTGCTAGCTCCTTTGGTTTCCCGATGGATTTTCATCCTAACTCCCATTTTCAGACATGTCTTCTCCATTCACCCAAGCCAAACTTTCAGACCCCAGCCCCTGCCCCAAGGCAACTGCTTTTCCTTGTTTGTCTGTAATGTTTTATATGTCTAAATGGCTCCCTGCTCCCAGCGGTCACTGTATCTGTTAAGTACGGTGAGAGGGTGCTAGAAGCCTTCCTAGCACACAACATACACACCCGTGCATCTGTTTATCTGTCTCCACTGATTTATTAGTATCATCTCTTTTCTATTCCCCACACTTTTCTTGGAGCCACTCCTCATCTTCATGTCTACTTCTAGGCTTCAGGATAGTCCACCAACTCCATGTCAGAAATGCCACTCCCCTGAATGTCTGTCTACCATGTCGCTTAGGATGGAGCCTTGTAAAGACAAGATGCTTTCTACCCTAGAGTTGCTTACTCCTCCGTAGTGCAAATGTGTCCGCCTCTTAGCATGGCGAGCATGGCTGACGGTGGGAATGTTGAAGGATTAGTTTCATGGAGATGAATGTTAACCAGGTTGTTTGGTAATTAGTTTCCTAAGTGGTCATGACTATCGTGTATTAAAAAGTGCTCAGTCAACCATTTCTAAATCAAGCCTGGGTCCCCACATCTCAATTTCACGTTTTCGGTGGTTTGACTTATTTCCTCCCTGTGTGGGTTACACTTGGCTCTCACATTTGCTCTCTGAAGCTTCAGGAGATACTATCAGATGCCACACTACAAAAGGCCTGTGTTCCCCTCCACAATATATTGTCTCTAACAAGCAAGCTGAGTAAGTCTTTCTGGTTATGGATTATTTATAGGGTTGTAAGTTATGAATATTTTATATTCCTTTCAAAGTTTTCTTTTTAAATTCACATTTCCTTCATTGTCTTGTTAAAATAAAGTGGGCTAGGTTAACAAACACAGTCGTGAGGGAAAGTATGGTTTATCCACAGTGAACAGCTCAGGTCTGTGCTGTCACCAGCCTGAAGGTCTGTGCCTGTGCTCCAGTTAGGACAGAATAGAACGCCTTGTATCTCCTCTGTGCTGCTTAGAGCCAGCATTCACCTGTCAGTTGCTTGAACTGTTTTGGAATCTGTGTAGCACCCCTGTGAAAAGTCATTCCAAGTGGAGTCAGGCTCTACCCCCAGCCATTCGGAATCTACTTTGTACTTGCCAAAAATAACCTGCGAACCCATTTTGACACCGTACCTTTAAAAGGGCAGAGGTTTTCCCTACCCTTTTCTGTTCATCACAGGAAATGCTCCACCATATCATCTTTAAATGTAAAAATTGGTGTCAAAATCCAGTCCTGGCCAAGACAGTGACTAGCTAACCCATGTGAGCTTTGGGGAAAGTGTAAAAGCTAGAGGAGATATGTATGCTAAGAAGTAAGGGTAACACCATCAAGTCCCCTGGGCTGCTGTAGGCAGCTGAAGCTTCTGCGGGCAGAGAAGATGACACAGGCAGCCTGAGGAGGGCAGCCAGGGCAATCCGAGAGTCTGGGGGAAAGCTCTCTGAAAGCAGGTTTTAAATGTACATAGTATGAAAATTTTCATGTTTGCCATTTTTCAATCTGTGGTTCAGTAGCAGTAAAGATTTCACAGCTGGTCCCACCGTAGTCTTGCTGCAGTCTTGAAGCGTGTTTCTAGGAGAGCTGTCATTCACACTGGGGTGCTCAGGTCTCCCCAGCTGTACGAACCTTATAAAGTGCCCCTCATAACACTGTGTAGAGGAATGGGGGTGTGTCTCAGTTGATGGAGTGCTTCCCTAGTGTGCATGAAGACTTGGGTTCCAGCCCCAGCACTGCATTAGCATTAGTAGTGTTGATACAGCCCTGTAACCAAGCAACGGGATATGCTGGGAGAAAACACTCTGGTGTGACAGGGATAAGCAATGAGCTACAGGAGAGGTGGCACTGCTGTGATAGATGTCTATGACCAAAGGAAAGGGAGAACACATGCAAAGGACCCCAGAACCAAAACACTGGACTATTTCAGCGTTATTTCATCAAGGGAAGTCACTGGGACTTGAGCGGAAGGCAAGTGAACATACAGAAGATGGGCTTGCTGGGCAGGCCTGGGGTTTTCAAGGAAACTGACAGTGCACCTTCTAAACCCACAGAAGAAACCTGGTGCATGGATAAGAAATAGAAACAAGGTAGAAAACAGAAAGAAATTAATGGAAAATATGAAAAAAAGTCCTAATATTGATGTGGTAGCAATATATAATTATTGCGTTATTTATTTTAAGGAATCATTCTCAGTGTGAAAAATAAGATGTAAAGTAAGTTATAAAAAGAAGTTGAAAGATGGAAGTTTGAAGATAAAGGGAACAGAAGCCTGTTGTGGTGAATACATTTAACCCCAGCATCCAGGAGACAGAACCAGGTGGATCTCTGTGAGTTTGAGGCTAGCCTGGTCAACACAAGGTGTTCTGGGACAGCTGGGGCAACATTAGCAATACTTTGTCTCAAAAAAATTTTAAAAAGAAAAAAAAAACCAAATATGAACCAATAAGCAGTAGAGATGTCAATGCATAATCATGAACAAATAGAAATATTAGATATTCATAAAGGAACATTAAGGCAAGAGGGTGTGGCTAATAGAAACATAGGTACCAGTCAGTGCACACTGGTACACACCCAGGACTCTGGAGGCTAAGGCAGGAGAGTGATAGACTCCAGGGTGGTCTGGGCTGCATCGAGAGACCTTGTCTCAAAACCAAAGAAAGAAAAGAGAAAGTATCTATAATATAGCCAGAAAATGCAGCAGCAACAATTATAGAACTTCATGGATATAGTCAGCTCTATCTGAAGATTTCCTAACACCCTGCTCTAAAATCACAAATAGTGCACCCCAAGTAAGCAGAGGTGAGAAGACGAACAGCACGATTAATAAGCTTGAACTATTCTAGAAATTTCAAGAACTGCATATTTAGCAAACAAAATATTTCTATTTGAAGCTCATATGGGATGATAATCAAAATTATATGCATGTCAGAGAGGGGGGCTCAATAATTTCCCAGAGACGAAAATGATACCGACTGGAGAGTATCCTTTCAGTGCAGTACAACATGAAAATGACTAACAAGATGACAGTCCCACCAGCTCCTATAGCTGCAGATTAAATAATGCTCCATAACCCTTTGGACAAAAATGATAAAAATGAAACTACCATAACCAGGGATATGACTCAGTCAGTGCTTAAAGGAGAAGGTTGTGTTCTGTGTGCACTGGTCAGTAAACAAATGTTTAAAATGTGAAACAAAATGTTTGTAAGAATAACAAGCCCCTGCTACCAAAAAGGGGGAGAAAACAAAAGGAAATCAATAATAAAGGTTAGTAGAGAGGCAATGGTGGCAGAAAAGTATTGTTGACAGTGTGGTGGGTGGTGGAGGCCAGGCCTTGCTCTTTGAACGCTGAATACAATTGACTAGAAAGAGAAGATAGGCCAAAATAAAATGTGGTGCAGAGGAAACAGGTCTGTAGACCAGTGGTTCTCAACCTTCCTAATGCTGTGACCCTTTGATAAAATCCCTCATGGTGTGGTGACCCCAACCATAAGATGATTCCATTGCTACTTCATAATTGTAGTTTTGCTACTGTTATGAAATTGTAAATATCTGTGTTTTCCAGTGGTCTTAGATGCCCCCTGTGAAAGGGTCATTCGACGCCCAAAGGGGTCCAGACACACATATTGAGAACCACTGTTCTCAGCATTCCAAATGATTTAGAGACCGCTGGGACAAATGTATGCTGATCAATGTGGATGGAAAGTGATATGAAACAAAAAACTCATTAAAAATAGACAATGCTGAAACTATCATAAGAAGAAACAACACAATTAGACCTACATGTGGAACAGAAATGGAGATAGAAGCAAAAGACCTCCCTAATCAGAGACCACAGGGCAGGTGGCATAAGTGAGTCTAGTGAACTCTCAAAGACTCAATTCTTATCAGTTGCGAGCTCTTCCAGGTAGGAAATAGGAAGGTGTTCTGCTTGTTCAATAGAGCTATTAAAACCTTGATCAGAACATCTACTACTGTAGTACTGCATGATAAAAGAGTGACAGAAACCTGGCTATCTCAGCAGGCTCAAAAGCAAAATTCAGCACCTGTTTGGGATTCAGAAGAACCACATACCTGATAAATTATAACAGAGAACTTCCTGAAGGGCTGCATGCCAAGAAGTTTACCAAAAAATTAGACTTAATGGAAGATTTTTAGGTATACTACTTCTAATATTGGCACCCAGCAAGTATCCTGGTACCAGCCACCACTGATTGTTGTGGACAGTGAATCTAGATTTTACAGCCCAAGAGTGTAGCGTTGTGGCTCAGCTATCTAAAGATGGGAGGTTTAGAGAGTGGGTTTAGGGTGGAGGACTAGAGTTAAGATCACACCCTGTAGTTATTGNAGTCGAGAGCACAGGACGTTGCTCCTGCTGTCACTTTTATTACCAAATGTTTTTCACCCCTCTTCCCACAAGTAGACTAACTAGATGCTGGGGTCTAAATTTCAGCCACACAAACACATGTGTATCTCTCGGCTTGTTTTCCACCGTCCACTCGAGTAGGGAAGTGGCCTTCACTCTTTCTTAGTTAGAACTAGTCAAATGGAAGTTGAGATGAATGGAGTCTGAGGGACTCATCTGAAGTGTCTACTACCTATTGTTCTTTATCTCTACTGCTGCATTCTGTAGCATCTACTTATATAACCAGCATTCTGCAGGAAGAAGTATCAGACCTATGTGTTGAAAGGCAATGATAATTATTTATAGATGGATATGGTTATAATAACCAACATAATTGAACAACCGACCACTAGAACTAACGAGTGTGATGCCATTTGCTTCATTCTGAATTCATGAGAATCAGTGTCAGGGCTGAGGATGTAGCTTGTTGGTGCAGCAATTGCCTATCAGGTTCAGTCCTCAGTTCCACCAAAAAGCAAAATATAAGCTGAAAGTTGGGGGCTAGAGAGAAGGCCAAGCAGGTAAGAGGGCTGGCTTTCTTCCAGAGAACCATAGTCTGGTTTCCAGCATCTGTGTTTGGTTGCTCACAACTTCTTATAGCGCCAAGAGATCTGATGCCCTTTTCTGGTCTCCATGGATACCCACACAAAGGGCACACACAGACACATAGAATTAAAATTTTAAGAATAATGTTATTTCTAAATTTTTAAAATGTAATAAAACATAAAATGCCACTCAGTGGCAATGAAAACTATATTGTATCAGTAACCACGATGCACAAATCTTAGAAATCTAAAATTCTGATCAAAGATAAAGATTTAATGAGTGGAGACTTGTTATTCTCTTGGGAATCGTGTTAGAAGTCACAGTTTCCTTCTAAATCAATCTTTAAAATTCAGTCTCAAACTTTAACTCTATTTTTTTAAGAACTCAATAAACTAGTGAAAAGCACAAAATCATGGGGAAATTGATTGATTTGCTATCAGAATCACAGATGTCCACACACAAAATGCATCTGTAACAGATGGGGAGATGACCAAATGGATGACTGACCGAGTCTGTGTTCAATAATCTATGAGACAGATTGGAGAGATGGCTCAGCAGTTAAAAGCACTTGTTGATCCTGCAGAGGAACCAGGTTCAGTTCCCAGCACCCACACAGTGATTCACAACCATCCATAAGTCCAGTTTCAGGGGATCCAGTACCCTCTTCTGACCTCCACCGGCACCAGGCATGCATGTGGTGCATATATACATGCAAACATGGCACTTACACATGTAAAATAAGTATTTAAAAATAAAATACCACGAGGCAACTGAAAACCATGAAGGAGACTGCATTACATGAAGAAAATGAGAAAGATTTGAGCATATCATTCACAAGAATAAACACACGGGCCAAGCAGTGGAGGAGGAACCGTCAAACTTACCAAAGAAGGAGCTGGAGCAGCAATACATAGCCATTCCTAATCTAGCAACTGGCCAGTGGAAACTGGCCAGTGCTGTGGTGGTCTGCAAATACAGGAATTCTGCAGTCATGGTGGAAAGTAGACTCTGGCTGCACTGGAAACCAGTCTAGACTGTTTCTGTCAGATGATACAAACACTGGTCCAACTTTCATGTGTCCCAAGGACATTTCAGTAACCACATCAGTGACACATGCAGAGCATTAAGTGGCACAACAGAAAAATACTTTCTAGAGGCATGATGCTCGTGACATTCTAGGAGGATGTTAGGAAGAACGTAGCATCTGCCTGTGGTTGAGTGAAGCATGATGGGAGTCCACAAAATGAAACTGCCAGGCAATGTGGCAGAGTAAGAACAATACTACAGTATTGTTCTTTTTTTTGTTTTTGTTTTTGTTTTTGTTTTTGTTTGTTTTTTTTGTTGTTGTTGTTTTTGTGTGTGTGTGTGTGTGTGTTGGAGACAGGCTTTCTTCATATAATAGTCTGGCTTTCCTGGAACTAGCTCTGTAGACCAGGCTGTCCTCAAACTCACAGAGATCCACCTGCCTCTGCCTCCCCAGTGCTGGGATTAAAGGTGTGCGCCACCACCACCTACCTGGCTATACAATGTTGTTCTTAATTAATAGTGCATGCATGTCTAAGATATCTTAATTTGTTTGAATATCATCTCAATAGATCTTGGCATTTAAGCAGAGTAATTTTGGTGGTTCTAAACTTAAAAAAAAAAAGGTAAATGTATGTTCCATGGCAGTAAAAACCTCAGATGAGGGCAAAGTTGGCTTTAAAGGGCATCTCACTGTGCTCAGCCTTTTGTCATTGATGCAGGCTCTCATTCTTCCTTTGTATCTTTCCACATGCAGTGATGGCCGACTTAGGCGGATTTTTTTTTTTTTTCTTCATGTTTGGGTCCAATTCGAGGAGATGAGTTTGTGTGACTGCCCTTTTGCTGGCTGTGTTGCCTCCTTCATGGTTCTCTCAGCACAGGGTTCCTTAAGAGATCAGCTGTTTGAACCCATGTCACAAACAACAGCACGTGGATCAGTTCATCCACTGTTAACCTTTGGTAGGCAGCCACCCTAGACAACTCTGCACCCTGGCTCACTTCCTAGCAGCCTTCCAGAGGGAAATAATATCCTTCCAGCACCCCCATTATCCAGTGCACCATGATGGTCATGATTCTTCTGTGCATTACAGCACACACACGCTTCTCCCTGGGATGTAGATTCTTCTGGTCAGGGCCTATAGGCTTTTGATTCCTAAAATGTTTACCATGTAAGCCCCGCCTCTTGTTTGGCATCTTCCTTAGTCTTATTTAATTTCTGCTGTCATGGTGAACAATAGATCTCTGGTGAATAGGACCATTTTAATTTATGATCAACATTTGTTGACATAAAGGGTGGCCTTTGGCTAGCTAACTAATGGGAATTTTCCCACACTGGTGTCATCTTTGGTACTATCTGTCATGGATAATGTTGGTCACTAGATCCCTTCAAACACCCTACAAATTCCAACAAGGTTTGCTTCTGCATTTGTGCATATTTCTAGTTTATGTTGTTAATAAATAGAAAATATTTTCCCAAAGGAATTATAATCCAGTTGATTTAGTGTCTTTTTCTACTGTACAAATAAACATTTATTTTGAGTTTATGATATTACTGGATATTTACTGTGGCATATGTTTTTTTCTAGCACCATATTACTGTCAGCGGTTCTCTGGGCCTTAATATTCTTATCTGAAAAATTAATGAGCCTATATTTTAGACATATATTCGCTTAAAATTTATAACTTGCTTAGTTTTAAAATGCATTTAGATTTAGTAGAAAAGTTGGGATATAAAAACACACAGGTGAGAAGTAAGAAAACAGGGAAAATCAAAAGGTGTTAAAATTAGAAGCAGCTCTGGAGCTAGTAGAGAAATGCACAGAGCCCTGTGTGTTTCCATACTGCCTGTTTTTAATGGTGGGCTGTTTAAGCAGCTGACAGAAAGGNAACCCAAGTTACCATGTGACTGGTATTGAGGATCATCAGATGAAGTCACCTCTGGGAAACATAACTGTGTTTGGGCCAAGATTGTATTTTTCTGGAGAAGTGTGTTACAGAGGGCTCTGCAACTTNATGAACATGGCCTCCTCACTGTAGACCTGATGAGGCTGCTGTGGGTATNTTTTACCCATACAAATGAGTTTATCTGATGGGCTAGAAGTTTCTATAGTTCCATTTTATGGTTTGCTGTGCCCAGTGGTGTGTGGTGATGCTAAGTGAGGCCAGCATGGCTGTGCCCACGGTTCCTCATCTGGGATCCTCTCTGGGAAGACCAGGGTAGCTGTGCCAGCCACCGGTTCCTCTTCCGCCCTCACGGTGAGGCCTGGGGAGCTGTGTCTTCAGTTCCTCATTGGCTTTTGCTTTACACTCCTTGAAGGAAATTTTTCTCTCCAGCACCATCAAGTAAAATCAGTTCACTTTGGGCGAAGTCTTGGGCCTTCGACTTGCTAACGGCTGTTTCTGGTGATAAGCCGTTGTGACTCTGCTGTTTCAGTGGGCAGTGTGTCTACCTGGTTCAGCTCCTGGGTGACATGTACTCACTACTGCTTCCTGGAGGCAGTCTCTGTCTCCTTCATCTTTCTCTCCCTCCCATCCCCTTCTTCCCCACTTGGGACCATTATTTTCTGTTACCACTCTCTCCTCCTTGCAGTCCTNTCAGGAGCAGCAGCTCCCTCATTTGAGAGACTAGCAGGAGAAACCACTGCTTCCCACCAGCATCCCTCACTGTTCGGTTCCTCAAGAGGCAGCCTCCCTCAATTTTTAAGCATCACATAATGGATAGTCCAATTTTTCCCAGCCAGTCTCCACCTCTTGGCAGAGGACAAGGTTTCCCATGGAATCCATCACTCTCCCCAGATCGTGTCTAATTCTGTATTGTCTGTGGAGACTTCTTGTTTTCTAACTATAGGTTAATCTATAACAATGTGATCATTAACTTGTGTCACAGTCACAGATGGCTGTGGCCCTGCCGTGTCCCACAGCATCACAGAGTGAGGCACGGAGAGCTTGTGCAATTTGCTGCGCTGATGGCTCCCTGAAGGCACTTCAAGCTTTGATCCACAAAGTACTTCGTTTTAACACAAATTAATGTTCTTTATTTTGCTCAGTGATTTTTGTCAATATATAAGTGCTCAGAATTCATTACAGTCACAGCCTCTTGCTTACTTTCCATGCGTGCGTCTTTAATCTGGGATGATTTATGTGTTTACTGTCTGTAGCAGGGATTTTTCTGTCAGAATATGTGCTAAGTTATTTGTAGGTACAATACTCACATTTGTTTCATCTNTTCACGGGGTGTTAGTACTTTGTGTTTTCCTCAACTATATTAATTTGATAAAATTAAGATCTTCCTATTGAAATTCTTGTTCTAAAAAAGTCTAGATTGGTTTCCTGTGCTACTTAACTTGCAGTTGGCCTATCAAAGTGGATGTCTACTTAAATGTGATACTGTAGTATAAAAATATGACTATGTAAAGTATCTTGAATATTTTATGTTAATATATGGAATTTTGGCTTTGATGATGTTGTTCTTTGTATATTAGCTTTGTGTTTAAGGAAGAAAATTTTTGTGTTTTTTAGGTTTTTAAATTTTTTTTAATGTGTGGGGGGTGGGGGGGGCTGTGTGGTGGTCAGAGGACAGCTTGCTGGAGTCCGTTTCTTCTTCTACCATGTGGGTCCCAGGGGTTGAACTCAGGTCATCAGTGCCTCTACCTGTTGAGCCATGTCACTGGCCCTTGACTTTTGTTTTATTAATGAATTCATAGCACCACTTCTAAGAATTATTAGCTGGTCTAAATATTGTTTTAAATAATAACAGAGTTGTGAGGTGCTCTCTGAATACAGAATTCTGTTTTAAATGTTTCTCTTATTTTGTGTGTATGCATGTTTCCTGCACATGTGTATGTATGTATGTGTGCCACATGCATGCCTGGTGCCCTTGGAAGTCAGAAGAGTTGTTAGAACTCCTGGAACTGGGGCTGTAGATGGCAGTGAGCCACCATGTGGATGCTAGAAACCAAACCCGGGAGCCCTGGAAGAGNAACAAGTCCACTGCTTAGCCATGTCTCTAGCCCCTAAGAACACAGCAGTCTTGATTATCAAATGGTATCAAATTTTAACTTGGAGGATAAGGGTTAGAATGAGTCATAAGGCTTTTCTTAGTGCTGAGTTAAATCTGTTGTTTTAAAAGCTGTTTGGTGTCTTTCCTAGCTTTAGAAAACCCATCAGTTATTGTCTTTTCTCATCCTATTATTTGTGTGGTGTGTGGTGTGTGTGTGTGTGTGTGTGTGTGTGTGTGTGT
>LZPO01044521.1:31281-47113 GCA_001675575.1 Neotoma lepida | reverse complement strand
TAGAGGGAAGGTGGTTACTTATAAATTACACAGAGTCTCCGTAAAGCAGAAGTCGACTGCTATTTACTGGGAAGGCCTAAACCTGCCCTTGGGGAATATGTTTAATTTCCAGGGAGCTTGCTGGGCATCTGAAGAAACTGTAGGCTCTGGTGTGTGCCTCTTTGCTTTCCAATGTTGCTTACAGCTTTTCGCCATTGTTCCTCCTGCCTCTGCATCAACTTCCTGACATGACCCTTGTGTCCAGCCACCTTACCAGACTGGGCACCACATGGGGCCCTGGAGCCTTTCTTCTGTCTCTGAGCCATTTCAAAGAAAACTGACACCCCTCCTGTAGTTTCCAGACCTCCTGTAACCCACCTTTTCATTCCCGTCCTTGCTCTGCAAGACAGATTATCACACAGCCCTAAATAACAATAGCTCATCACAGTGCTTCAAGGTCATCCCTACCACTGACACCTTATGCAGACCAGGCAACAAAGCCCACAGGCAGCCCCAGATCTAGGTCTGGCATGGTGGCTAGTGGGATTGCCACAGGATCCGAGGTGGTGGGTGGACGAGCGGGCTGAGGGCTGCCCACCAGCTGCCTTGGGCTTCATGAGTTCTCTGTGGCATGGGCTCTTTTCATTCCTGTTTCTTGACTCTCTTGCACCTGNTCCCGTCNAGTGTGTAACCTGTGCAGTGCGTCTTCGGAAGAGTTCCTTTTTCCTAGTGACTGGCCCTATGGACCATGGACCATCTCTATTCTAAATCTGTGTGTGTGCATCAGACTTGGTGCTGATAGCTGTCTATAACCTTAGNTGAAAGGGGGATGAACAGAGAACTGATTTCCTAGACAGCCATGAAGAAGTTTTCTACTTGACAAGTAAAGGAACTGGCTCATGTTTCATCCTGCATCTCGTCTAGTCCCCTAGCCATGTTGAAAGGTTCTTGAAGGCAGAAACTCATTTCCTGTATTCCCAGATGAACCCCCTGTGTCTACCCACCAAAGCGCCCTAGGTGACTCTACTGCTTGACTCAATGGAGAGGAAGTTTGAAGGTGTGAGAGAAATGAGCGAAGAGGCAAGAGCTAAGGGTATAGTGTCCTTTTGACTCAAGTTAGAATGCAGAGAGAGGTAGTGACCCATCCCCGTGTGTGTGTGTGTGTGTGTGTGTGTGTGTGTGTGTGTGTCGGACTGAAGTCAACATCAGTGTCTTCCTCTGTTGCTCTCCACCTTAGTTTTTGAGACAGGGTCTCTGAGTGAACCCAGAGCTTGTCATTTTGGTTAGTATGGTTGGCCACCAGTGAGCCTCCTGGTGCCCACCTGTCTCTGCTGGCTGGAGTTGCAGGTGTGTTCTGCTGTGCTGGGCTCTTCAGTAGCAAATACTTCACCTGCTGAGCTGTCTCCCTGTTCCTCTCCCCACCTCTTTGCATTTGTTTCTCCTATAAAAAGAGCTTTATGAAAGTCCCACCAGTGTTCACCTAGCTTCATTCTGCTGTTGAATTAAAGAAGGTCAGGCCTCTGTTTTCCTCAGCACAGCACATTACAGCAGGGCACAGCNCAGCACAGTCACAGCACAGCACGGCATGGCACAGCAGTCTCATGGTTTCCTAAGCACTAATCAAGGCAAGTTTATCACCATGGGCTTCAGCATATGCCTAGTGGAAAGACANACATCCAGAGGAGGACCACGGTGGGTGACAAATGGATTCCACAGGTGATGCTCACACACCTTGGAGTTGGGAAGTCTGCAACAGTCTGCATGCCAAAGGTCGTCCCTTCAGATACTCTGGCCTTCATCTCACCGGAAGTGCANGTGCAGGCGTGCAGCCTTATGCTGATGGAATTCAGAGCTGAAGACTTTGGACANACAGGTATAGACGCTCTCAAAGCCTCCGCTTGTGCCTTCGTTCAGGCCCTGGCTGCAGCCATGAAAACTATACATCAGCACGACCTTGTTTACAGCTCTTGGACTAATGAGAACTATCAATTATGCCCGAGAGTATGTAAATTTGGCAGTTCTTGCTCTAAAATAACATCCTCCATCTTTCTGGGAGCAGACTGCCTCCTTAGTAAACAAATTCTCAGTTTATTATGTTGCCATTTAGAAATTTCCCTCTCCCGGTGCCAAATTGCTCTAAAAGGTGACTGATTCATAGAGTGTCTCACTTACCTTGAAGTCCTGTTCTGGTTAGAATGTTGTCGGAGCATAAGGAGAGTTGGTGTTCTGCCCCTGGAGCCATGGGAGGAGGAAGGGCAGTGCTTGTTCATGCCTTTCAGGGGTTCCTTCTGTCCAGTTCCAAGTGCTCATTCTGTGTGATTCTCTGAGCGGTTGTTATGTGCAAAGCCATTGGGNTCTCCTAGAGATGCAGGTGGGAGTAACACCATCATCTCAGGCATCTGAGACTTTATGTTTTGGAAGCAGAAGTAAAACAAGAANAAAGTAAGAGGCATGTAGTCCTGAGGATTGTCCCCTGCCTTCAGAGTCAGGTGGCATCTGCCACAGCAAAACTTACTTAGTCACAGAGAAGTCNGAGGGCCTTTCCAGTGCTGGGGGCAGAGGAAGGAAGGNTCAGCGGGACAGTGAGAAGTTTAGTTTGCTTNGTTTGAAGGTCATGGTCCAAGAGGGTCTGTGCAAGCAAGGCTGGAGTCCTGCTGTANGGTCCGTCCTAATCCCCTGTCCCTCACTACTCACAGAGGGAACTGTTAGAGAACCCAGGCGCTCCAGGGAAGGATCTAGCCAAGAACATAGCCAGAGGTTAAACACAGCCTGAGTATGGTCAGGTTGCATGGGTTACACATTTACCACAATCCTTATTCCCCTTCCCAGACAGATAGTGCTCTCTGTTCTGGAAGCTTAAGCAAGGTGTGCCTTGCCCCTTCCCTCAGTCAGGGAATATAGGTCACACATTAACTAAGCCTACTTCCTCATAGTGCAGGATACCACACAGTCTCTCCTCACCCCCATTCCCTTGGAAACTTTAAAAGTAGACTTTTTCCTAGGGGGGAGGTGTGAGATTCTCCTTCAGAAGTCCTGTCTTACTGCGTGCTGCGGTGTTAATAAACCTCTTGCCTGAAGGAAGATCCAACTTAGCCACTCTGTCTCAAGCCCCCTTTCCTCTCTCTCCCTGACAGGAACCCAATGCCAATCGAAAATGGTTGGTGAGAGGNAAGTTTCTGGTTATATATCAAGGAGAGTGATAAATCAATCTGAATATTTTTTTCCAAAGTATGTTTTTGCAAGCCCAGTTTATGATAGCATAAGCAAAACGAAGCTCTGAGCATAAGAAATCTGGGGCATGCAAAGGTCTTCTGAAGGCCTCTTAGAGCTTTCGGTATGATATGATTTGTGACTTTTTGGAGGGGTGATATACTGTGTCATGCTCAAACGTAGGTCTTGGTTTGGGCACGGCCTTGGTTGACCTCATTAGAGTGTCTAGNGGCTTCTTCCTCATGGCACCACTTNCAAGACACTCTCTTTCANTTAGTGTAAAGCATCAAAGTGTTCCCTTCCATGACCCTTCTCTAGTTCTGTTTAGATCAAGCTGCCCTTCCATTCCTTGGCTTGGGTAAGATATTGCAGCCACATGGTTCCTGAACTGTCACCAAGGGCTAGATGCTACAAACTCAGAGACCTTGGGCATGGACTCCTCAGAGGCCAGCCTTGCTCCCTGAGTAATGGAGTTGCTGGGCCATTCAATTTTCCATCGTTTTTCCCTCTGGGACAGCTCCCAGGTGTGCTGTCATCCATCGGAGGATTGTCCAACAAGCATGGGGACTTGTCTGTCAACAGGGCTGTCTTTGGGTTTCTGCCTTGTTGTAGTCAGAGAGACCCATTCGTTATTTTACATCTTTCTTGGCTTCACACACCTGTTTGTTTGCCTCCTACTGCTTGCATTTTTCCTGTGAAGCTCACAATTCACAAGTAAAAAGTCAGCATTTAACCNTTGCCTCAGGCTCTGCATTCTAGAGATCCTAGACAGAGTTAGACTCGTGGCATCATGGAGCACTTGAGGCCTGTTGTTGCCCAGGAATCTGGACAGGTGCATCGAGAATTAAGAAAGACCACTTTGTAAGAATCCAGGCAAGAACTAGGGAGGACAAGAAGGGCAGAGAATGTGCTGTAGAGTTGATCAGTGAGGTGAGGGTTTGAGGATGGGNTGGATCACTGAGCTGACAGGAGTCGAGGTCCATAGACAAGGACAGCAGCAGCATGGCAAGAGAGCAAATGCCCTTGCTAGTAGAAGAGCTGGAGGAAGCAGGAAGCAACAGCATCCTGCTTCAGGGCAAATAGCTCCTGAAGAGTCCTGAGAGGCACAGTAGCTGGTGATAGAGGCAGGAGAATGGTAGGTTTGGGGTAGGATTGGAGGGTGTGGGTTCCAGAGAAAGTCACTGAGACCAACTGTCCTTCAGGTTAAGAGAGTTATGGAGAGCACAGAGAATAAGGCCGAGTTATAGAGCTAGGGGTGCAGTCTCACCATACAAAGCAGTGTTCAGCTTCTTAAAGGCTCCAAGGGAGGAGGGGCCTCCCAGGCCTGAGTAGCCCATACTGCTGGCCCATAGATTGTCTGTGACTCCCTGGGGCAGCAGGGAGAGAGGGGGAGAGAGAGAGAGAGAGAGGGTCTTAGCAGATGTTGCCTGTCAGCTCCCTTCAGCAGGCAGAAGAGTAGACAGACTACATGGGGTATGGCCAGGATTGTGAGGCCACAGCTCTACCAAGAATGGGCACACTACTCTGAGTGGGTACAGTGATAGTGTTCAGGAGGGTCTGAGAATCTGAAGTTAGATGGGTCCAGGTTAAGAAGGGTAAATTAAATGGAACAGGAAAAAAATCTCAAAGCAGAACAGATTTATGCATCTAAATGTGTAGTGTGGTTCTTGTCAGTGAGGACATTAATCTGTTTCTCTCTTAGATTTGGGATTAGAAGGCAGGTTCACATGTTGGGGCCTCTGCCGTGTCTTTGTAGCTAAAGGATACGAAGAGTAGGTGGCTCTTTGATTTAGCAGGAACACTAATGAGCTTTTGGATATGCAAATGTGGACTCTAGAGACGACTGGATGGAAGGGAGTTAAATTGTACTTTAAAAAAAAATGAGAGGAATTGGCTTCTGGGATGGGGTTGGCCATAGAGAGAAGCTGGGGGTGTTTTGATTGACCGGGAGAGTATGGGCTGAGGGGCTTCAGTGGGCCTCATTTACAGAGGAGCCACACTGAAGGTGCCTGGAAGGAGCAATTTGAATGAGAGTGCAAGAAAAAGTCACACAAGGTGGACCAGGTTTTGCTGGGTCAGCATGGATGTCAGAAGAACCTGCTGCAGGCTGAGAGGTGGGGTAGGCACAAGTATGCCCAGCTGATGCGAGCAGCAGGGTGTGTCATGGGGNATGAACACAGCTGGATATTTGAGCCTGCCCGTGGTAGGTGAAGGATAACCATAGGAGCAATTTCATCAGTGTTTAAGGATAGAGTACTGCTGTTTTAACAGTGTGGATGCTAGAACTAAGACACACACACTTGAGTCAGCTGTTTCTACCTTAGCAGAGAGGTGACATGGCTGCAGAAGTCCTGAGTGAGCAGATGTAACAAGGGACCCAGGCTAGGGATGTAGTTCAGCGGGCAGAGTGCTGGCTAACATCTGTGAGCTCTGGGTTCAATCTACCTCATAAAGTGAGTGTGGCCCATGCCTGTAATCCCAGCACTGGAGAGCTATAGGCAGGAGGACTGGTAGGTTATCCTCATAGCAAGTTCAAGGTCAGTCAGGAATACAAGAGACTCGGTCCCAAATAATAAGCAAGCAAGCAAATAAATAAATAAGTAGGAGCTCCATAGCAATGTTGTTTTTAAGGCAGTGAGGTACAAGCAGGGTTAGCTGGCATCACAGTACAGTCTTTAGCACAGTGCAGGCTCTCAGAGAAAGTGGGGGGGGGGCATTGGAAAGGCAGTGGGAACCATGTAAATAGTCAGGGTGGGTGTAGTGATATAGTGGGTACAGACGAGGACCCCGTCTCTGNTAGATTCTTGGTTGGATCTGAAAGCCTTGCTGAAAGGACTGGCAATGAGTCCAGATGCAATAGGGAAGTCCTAACATAAAACTGCCAAGTTGACCTAGAGGAATAAGGACTGTGAAGATAGCAACCAGGAGAGGTCCAAAGTCAGATGGATAGTGAGAGAGTATTGGATGAAGATAGTGAGAATGAAGCCAGGCGTAATTTGTCGGGTTTGGGGCCTGGGGTGAGACTCCACACCCCTCCAGGCTTTCTGTTCTGTAGACCCTAAAGAGATGGACCGAGCCTGTCTAACTTGGGAAGAGAACCCTGTACTCTTGCCATTCCACCATTCAGTTGTCCATCTCTTCCAGAAGTGTCCTAACACCTACCCTGGTATAATGAGTGGTGAGATTCCCAGGCATCTCATGGCCCAGTCACGTTTATACCTCAGATTCACCATCGCACTACCCATTGGGTGGGTTAGTGACTTATTGCTGTGACCAGACAGCTGATGGGATGCTTATTAAGGGAAGAGTGGTTTGTTTTGGCTCANTGCATGGAAGAGTTACAGTCCATGATGGTAGGAAGTCNTTGCAACAGGAACAGGAGGCAACTGGCCGGTCACATTGCATCTGCAGTCAGGAAACAGAGCTTGACCAGGAAGTGGACCCAGGCTATACAACCTGAAGACCTGGCCCCTGTGAAGACACTTCCTCCAGTAGAACTCTACCTCCTAATCTTTCTACAACTTTCCCAAACAGTGCCGCCCTCTGGGGAGCAAATGTCAAAACACATGTACCCATGGGGAAGGGGCCTGTCACATTCAAACTACATGTGGAGTTTTCTTACCCAGTTCACTGTAAATAAAGCCCATCTCCATACCTGAAGAAGCAGTGTCTTCAGAGCCAGGCCTTCTCCTGTCTGTTCTCTGTAGCTGACACAAAGCCTTCCATGTACTAAGTGTTCAATAAAAATGTGTTGGCTGCTTCATTGATCCAATAAACTTATGTCTATGCCAATACAGAATTGCTCTTGGAAAGCTGTGGATAAATCAATTCTTCGTAAATTGAATCTTACTTCAAANGCAGTTGGGANGGTTCAGTATTTCAAGAAAATTAGCTGAATCTTCTGTGAATCCAAGTCCTTTACCCTGCTGCTCTCATTTCATCCACAAGGGAGCTCCATTGAGGAGCAATGGACTGACTGGACACAATCTGATTTGCCATTCAAATAGTAAGCTTCTTCAAGCAAAGTACACACTCGCTGTTCAGGACCAAGTGATGGTATGACAAGTCAGCTGTGGCTCTGTGTGGGGTGTGTGTGTGTGTGTGTGTGTGTGTGTGTGTGTGTGTGTGTGTGATAGCAGTGCATGTGTGCATGCATGCCCGGGGTCAATGTCAGGCTTTAATCCCCAGAAGCTGTCCAGCTTATTTTTGAGACAAGGTCTCTCACTGACACCTGTAGCTTAGAGATTGGGCTAGACTGGCCAGGAGATCCCAGGGATCCTGCTGTCTCTGCCTCCCAGGACTGAGATAGTACACACACACACACACCATTATGCCCAGCTATTGTAATGGTTTCTAGAGGAGGGAACATAGGTCCTCATACTTACCTGACAAGAACCTTTCTGACTGAGCTACCTCCCCAGACTCAGCTATGGTATTTCTAACATTACATGATGTACTTTAAGACATTGTTTGAACAGTTCGCTAATGGCTAGAGCCTGTACTGAACTGTTTTGTAACCTATGACAGGGTAAGAATAAAAAAAACGGAAGAACAGAGAGCACTTCTGGCCAAGAAACTTCACTTCTCCTAAAACCCAGCTCTAAGCATTTCTCTTTTCTTGTGATTTGTGTGCCTGTGATGAATGTTCTGGAAGAATGCCAGGTCACGGGGTCCTGCAGGGTGTGTTCTTAGATTCACAATTGAGGTGATGAAAACCTTTTCAGTCAGTGGCTTAGTGTGAAGTGTGAGAGAGATGTGGGGAAAGATTTAGTGAAACCTTTGAACACTTTCCTGATTGAATTATTCATTTTAAATTGATCGGGTTTTATCAACATCTGTATCAGGTTGATTTAGTTTCTGCTTGCTGTGTTCTAGAGTGAAGTAATTTATTAGATGTGGGGCACTTGGGGGTCGAGAATAGAGTTCCTTTNGATCACGATTTTGGATGATCCAAATAAAAGAAATAAAAGAATTGGGGTCTGCATTTCATCTGTTCTCCTTTCTCTCCCTAGTCACCCTCTGGATGCAGCTTGTCACACGTGAGATTAGATGCTGCCAAGGAAGCTTGATGGTGTGTAGTGGATCAGACCTAAGCCAGTTTACACTATTAAGTCACTTAATTCTCTCAGCTTGCGGGGTTGAAACTTTTATCCCCACTTTACAGATAGGAGAACTGAGGCTCAAAACGATAAAGAAACTTGACTATAGTTATACTGATGGTTGGGTGTCAGGGTGTGGACTCTACTTCATCGCCAGCAACCCTCTATGGTGCCCGCTTGTTCCGGTGGCTCAGCACATCTCTATCCCTCCCAGTGCACCCTCTGCCTTCCATGTGCCTTCCTGATGCCCTGCAGCCTTCTGTCCCCCCATGCCTCCATGCTCACCAGGCAGTGCTTTGTCCCCCTCAAATTCCCTGCCCACCAACTCTTCTCCACCCCCATAACTCCCTGCCCAGTAGCCTCCCTCCATGCCCCTCCACCCCCTAATTCCCTGTCTACCAGCACCCTACCATGCCCCATGTGCCCTCGTTATATATAATATATATAATCTATTAGCTGTTATTACCATTGTTTTTGAAGTCATAATTTATATAATAACCCCTTGAATAAACA
Source organism: Neotoma lepida (assembly GCA_001675575.1). Lineage (NCBI taxonomy): Eukaryota > Metazoa > Chordata > Mammalia > Rodentia > Cricetidae > Neotoma > Neotoma lepida. The sequence goes on along the minus strand of LZPO01044521.1, from coordinate 38,312 downwards.
TACTCTTTGACCAATTGGGACAGCAAGAATGATGGGGATCTTCAGGTTATCCCTATTCTCTGTTTTCTTAGGCAGCACAGTCTCCACTTAGCCAGAACTGTTTGCTTCCCTGTGTATTTCTGTACCACTTGCCCATGGCGGTGGCAGTGATGGGAAAATTTGTCTTCACAGTAACTCAGTAGCAGTGTTGGGCGATAGAGGATAAATGTCAGTTCTGTAGCAGGTAGCTTCGGGCTTGGCTCCCAGACCTGGGGGTTCCTGCTCAGTTTCCTTGCCTGCCACTTGGCTCTCCATTGTCATGTTGAGTAGTAATTTGAAGTAAAGAAGATAAATTTTAACTTTTACCTNCTTGCCTGTTCCATTTTCTGTTTATCTTTTATGGACGTGTGAATGGCTAATGCTGTAGGCATTACAGGAGGCAGATGATGGAGGAGCTGCAAAATCCCACTCNTGGGAACAAAGTGCTAGTATTTTTAAATGCTCTAACGAAGTTAGTGAAATACACAATACCAAAACAGAATTGACAACTTAAGATATTCTATTTAGCATTGAGAAAATTAATGTTAATATGTTTGAATTACTAAATCATGGTAATTTCTTGCTTTATGCAACAGAGATCAGTTAATTATAATCAGGAGGATTTAGGGAAGATTGCTAGTTTGTGGCATCCTCTGCATTTTTTAAAGGCAGATTTCTGTATTTTAACATTTGGCTACAGAGTTGTTGCAGCAGTCCCCAGGAAGACAGTGTTGATCAACTTCCTGGTGACCCACACGGTTGACCTTTGTCCTCCCAGTTCTTGTGTTTGAGAAAGCAGTTGGTGAGAAGATTACCTCTTCCGCATCACAGCATCCTAATACGGAGGGCCAGAACCTAAGTTTTTAAAGCTCTGGGTGGACCCTTTTAAACTGCTCTGAGCCTGTAGGGCATGGCTAGACCTGCTTCGTTCAGAACTTTCATCTGACTGACAGAATCAGGATCACTGGCTGCCTAGGGAGCCCTGGCTGTTAAGAACATCTTCCTGTATGCCCTTCATGTGCCTGCCCAGAGGCCTGGCATTGGGCACCTTGTGAAAGTCATAAGATTGAAGAAATATTTCGCCCTGGCTAATCATGCTGACTCTCAGAAAAGCTACAGTAATCTCGAGACAATCTCCTCAAGAGACAATTATAAAAGGAGCCATTTTGGTGTGTGCATGTAGGGCCCTGATAACTAGGAAAATGAGCCCCCAGGAGCTGGACCCTCTCTATCATCATGCTCATTTGCATGTGGAAATAATGAATATACTATTTTTCTTTACATATCAAACATGAAGCTTACTTTAAAAAATGTTTGCAATATTTGGAGCTTGGAGATAGTTCATTCGGTGTTTGCTAGGCAAGGATGAGGACTTGAGTTCAGATCCTTACCCCCTAGAGTGACAGAGTGTTCCTGTAATCCTAGCTCTGGGGAAGCAGAGACAAGAGGATTCCTGGTTTGGCTGGTCCTCCAGGTTCAGTGAGAGAGACAGTCTTAAAAAGAAGATGAAAGAAAAAGAAAAAAAGACAAAGAGAAATTCAGGAAGATACTGGATGTCAATCCCCAGTGTCCTTATGCACATCATACACATGCACACACCACAAATGTGCATCTGCACACATCCAGGCATGTATGTATGTGCACCACACACACACACACACAACCAGGAAGGCGAGCCTTCAGTGACTGTAGGACTTTAAGATCAGACACGGCAGACCCAGGGTGATTTGCAGAATCATTAAAGGCCCAGTGTAAATAAATTTCTACTGATGGTGGCTTTGCCTGATGTTCTGATAGAGACAACACACAGGACTATTGATGGTTTCATACAGAAACTCCTGAATATGATTTTACTATTTGTGGAAATCAAGAGTTGTGCAACAGGGAAGGGCCTGTGTATCACTGTCTGCTCTATTTTGGGACGTAATGGAGAAAGTATTTCAACCTGATTACTGCCTGTGGAGTGAGGAATTTCTTCGTCTTTGTCTGGCCACCTGCTGCTACTTTATTTCCTTAGCTCTCCTCAAGTCATTATAAGAATCACCCAACAGTTTGAAATCAAAGTGATGCCTCACTATAGACTGTCAGCTTTCTATTGTAAAAGATTAGGCACCATTTTAAAATATAATTGCCAAGCCCCCACACCTTGCAGTCAAATGTCTCAGAATGATGAAATTCTTGCAAAATGAGAAGCAACATTTGAGGTTCCGGCCTTGCAAATTTGGGATGCTGCTTTCTACGTTAGGTTGGAATAATAGTCCAGATAATTCTAACTCCACTCCTTGCCCTTTCCTCTCTCTACCTCCGGGTCATTCTGGCCACATTTTAATGATGCTGTCTGTGTGTCACTGCTGCTGCTGAATTCTGCCAGGGAAGATTATTTATTTATTTTTTTCCCCCTGAGCTGCATTTTATCCTGTGTTTACTTATCTTGGTGTTCTGTTTCCTTTCTCAACTGCNCCCAGACATCCCTTTCCTCGTCATTGTATAANGCACAGCAGGCTGGTGAAGCGTGGAGCCTCTTGCTGTGAGAATCCTGTGTGGGTAAATGTCACAGCTTCATGCAAAGAACCTGGCCAGATCTTAGCAACTCCAGAAATGGCTCACAAGGCCACAACTTAACATTTTATCTCATTCTCAGATGGAATGTGTTTACGATANGGTTTTGAAGCTGGGAAAGGGGTTTTGAATGTCTTATCTATTAATGCCCCCGAAGTCAAGGTAAAATCTAGCCAGCAGGTTTCCCAGGGTCCTAGTCGTCCTGCCCTCCCCCAAACCACAGGGCATTGGCAACAGAGACAGTTACAAACACTGCTAACGTGTGGGTGGAAAGCAAGTTGCAACTAGAACTGAGTAAAAATGCAGCTGAGAGTCTTGCCTCGGCCTTTGCTGGCAAGTGTNAGGACAAGTGTGTTGTGATAGCAGACATCCTGTGTGATGCTCTTCTTGGGAGTCTTCCTCATTTTACCATTAACTCACTGATAGTAAGAAATTANAGAGTGCTGGAGAAATGGCTCAGTGCTGAGAATGCTTGCTGTTCTTTCAGAGGACCCGAGTTTGGTTTCCAACACCCACAACAGGCTGCCCAGTAATCCTGCAATCCCAGCTCTAGGGGTTCCACCTCCCTCTTCTGCCGTCTGTAGGCATCAACACATACACATGATGTGCCTATAGACAAGCAGGCAAACATACATGCACATAAATAAAAACTAAATAAAATTTAATCTTAAAATAGTGTTTTGTTTCTTTTTTATAATTTATTTTTATTTTATGTGCACCGGTGTTTGCCTGCATGCATGTCTGTGTGAGGGTGTCAGATCCCCTGAAACTAGAGTTACAGACNGTTATGAGCTGCCATGTGGTTGCTGGGAAATGAACCCGGGTCCCCTGGAAGGGCAGCCAGTGCTCTTAACTGTTGAGCCATCTCCCCAGACCCTTGTTTTGTTTTTTAAGAAAAAGAAAGAAAGAAACCANAGTAGGACTAGGGACAGANCTCTGAGTTGGTGGAGAGGTTGCCTTAGCATGCAAGGAAGCCTTGAGTTCATCTCCATCACTACCTAAACTGTGCGTGGTGGAATATAATATAATCCCAGAGATGGTGGGGTGGAAGCANGAGGATCAAAATTCATCCTCATTCAAGGTCATTCTGAGCTACAAAGTAGCTCANGAAGCCAGCCTAGGCTACNTGAGATTCTGTCTCGAGAAAACCAAAGCAAANGACGAGTCCCTGTGNGTAATCTTTGTCAGGACTTTGGGAAGGGTATTTTTCTTCCCTTTCTGGTTTGTGCCTTTGCCAATGGAGTGCAGGTGGGAGCATTGGGGACAAGTTNGGGATATTCCTTACCTCCTTTTGTCCCTGATTTGGGAATGGTATGCAATCTAGTTGGGAATGGTATGCAATCTAGTTGAGCACGACCTCATTTTGCTTTACTCAGAGACCCTGGTCACTGGGAATGTCCTCAGCTCATTTTTGTATAATTCCTTCTATACAAAAATACGATGACTATTTTGAAGGAAAGTTTGAAGGCTCTTGGGTCATTTTCTTCTCCTGTTCTCAGATTGCATTGAACCAGTCTCTGCTAAGGTCCTGATGCTGAAGAAGCATGACCCTGATGCTTGGGGAAGGGCCTAATGATGAAGAAGCATGCCCCTGATGCTTGGGCAAGGTCCTGATGATGAAGAAGTGTGACCCCAATGATTAGGGAAGGTCCTGATGGTGAAGAAGGGTACCCTTGATGCTTGGGGAAGGTCCTGATGATGAAGAAGCGTGCCCCTGATGCTTGGGGAAGGTCCCGATCATGAAGAAGTGTGCCCCCAATGATTGGGGAAGGTCCTTATGATGAAGAAAGGTGCCCCTGATGCTTGGGGAAGGTCCTGATGATGAAGAAGGGTGCCTCTGATGCTTGGGGAAGGTCCTGATGATGAAGTAGCGTGCCCTTCATATTGGGGGAACCCTGCTGACTGGCCACTGCCCATGCCCAGACAGAGCCTTTCTGTGTCTGTAGTGCAGATAGCACCAGGANAACAGCATCCCTGATGTCAGTCCTGGCTCTGCCTCCTCCTGGCTGTATCTGTCCCCTTTGGACAGATTCTTGAACCCTGATATGCCTCAGATTCTTCATCTATGCAAGAATTGAAATGATAAGAACTTATGCTTGCCACAAATACTATTATTTTCTAAATATGATATTTTAACAGATATATGGAGATATAATTTAGAGCTGTGAAGTCTACCTGGGTAAAGTTCATAATTCAAGCTTTTAATATATTTGCAGAGCTGTGATCTATATGCTACAANCACCATGACCTAATTTTATAATGTTCCNCAAAGAAACACTGAAGCTGTAGCAGTCACTTGTCATACCCTCATTGCCTTCTACTCCTTCCTGCTTTACTGCCCACCCACAGTAGCCACTCATTNACTTAGTCCATATGGATATGCTTAATGAACAACCTTCATATTAATGCAGTTATGGAGTGTGTGGCCCTTTGCCATTGGTTTCTTTTACGTACCATAATGTTGTCACGATACTTCTCTGTCCCGTCGGTGGGGGCTGAACCCAGAGCCTTGCACATGCTTGGCAAGTGCCCATTGCTTCTCATCAGCAGACCTTCCAGTGAGTGCAAACAGCTGACTTTGTCTATCTATTCATTAGCTGAAGTGCATTGGGGTTGTTTCCACTTCTGCTGTGAATAATGCCTTAATGGATCATTGTGCATAAGCTGTTATGTGGACAGACCTCTCTCTACAATGTGGGGTGCAATTCTTGGGTCATGAGGTGGCTTGTGATACTTAGCATTTTGAACAACTGCCCCCTCCCCTGTTGGCATTTTTCATTCTCATGATGCAGGAGAAGTCTTGCTCTCTCACAGGCCTCCCAGCACCTGCCTTTTAGCTATAGAAATTTTAGTGGGTTGTTTCAGTGAGGTGTCTCATTAATTATGATTTTGATTTGCATTAGCTAGTGACATGAAACATTTTATGTGCTCATTTACTTAAGAGTACTATTGATAAAATAAACTGCATATTTTTCTGACATTACATAGCTTTAGGAAATGCCCGTCACTGGGTTTGTAAAGTCTNCAGCCATGAGAGGAGGGTGGCTTGCCAGGCCTACTTAAGGCTGTGCACCCACATCTCATTAAAAACAAGAAAATGTCAGTTATAGGCAAGCCCAAGTGACNTGATGTCTAACATTCAATCAGCTTCCTAGAGGGTAATATGTAGAGAAGGCCATTTTGTTTGATTTGAACTCCTCGATTTATGTTTCAATTTTTTAAAAAATATGGTGTCTTGTGGCAGGGGACACATCTTGCGGCCACCATCATTAGTCCCAGTTTGTTCTCAGAATCCTGAGGAGCATAGTTATAGTTGGATACGAACACTTTTCTCCTGCTTTTTGTTTTNGTTTTGGTTTTTTGTTTTGTTTTACTTTTTTTCTTTTGCCCAGGTGCTATGTTGTGTGTTGCAGCTAGCCAGTGAACACTGGTTGTTCTGTCTTGGTGACTTCATGTTGTTTTGNTTGTAGGAGATTTAATGTAGTCACCCTTCTACCATGTCTAGTGTTCCTTGAATGGAATGTCCAGCTAATGAGATGCCTGCCGCGGGCCACTTTTCTAAGAATGGTCACTGGCCTGTGTATGTTAGTTCTGGTTTTGGAACTAAAGTGTGAACTGTTTCTCAGTCATAAAAGTTAGTACCTACTTACGCAAGGATAATCAGAGTCACTTTCACTTTGCATGATGTTGGAATTAATTAGATTATAGGAGTTTAACCTTGACTTTATGTTTTTCTTTTTGTGTGACCTTCAGCAAGTCGCCTGTTGTCTGACTCTCTCTCTCTCTCTCTCTCTCTCTCTCTCTTTCTCTGTATATTAAAAATGATTACTTTTACTTATTTTTTATTTTACTTATTATCAATGCACTTATTACAGTTTTATTTTGAGGCGACTATAGATTTGTTTGCAATTGTTAGAAACAATACACAGAGACCCTAGTACTTTAATACTTTTTAATTCAGATTTTCCCAGTGGAACCATAAAATTATAGTCTGACATCTCCACCAACTGACATATATGTCTCCAGCTGAAGAACGTTCTCTTGGGCCACCCACTTATGTTTGTATCTCACCCCCTTCTNCTAATTTTCTGGTGACCGCTCATCCCTGTTTCTATAACTTTGTCATTTTAAGAATGTTATATAAAATGTGTGATAGTTTCTGTCACCTTTTCTCGCTCTNCAAACTGGCCTGCAGGTTGCTGGTTCTAATTTGTCCTGTTTTGTTACCAGTGCTAAGTGTCCCTTGCTGTGGGTGCATTTCAGTGTGTACAGTCTCCCACCTGTGGAGGGATACCTGGCTTCAAGCCAGTTTAACTGTGGGACTAAAACTGTTATAAACACCAAGTGCAGGTTTTCGTGTGAACGTATGTCTTTGTTTCTCTGGAACATGCCCAAGCGTGCGGTTGCAGGGCTGTGCTGGAGTTACCTGTGTAGTTTCCTGAGAAAGCACCAGC
>LZPO01044521.1:19219-30431 GCA_001675575.1 Neotoma lepida | reverse complement strand
GATACTAAACTCAAGTCCTCTGCAAGAGCAGCAAGTGCTCCTAACTCCTGAGCCATCTCTCCCCATCTGTAGCATCCTTTTCCTGCTACTCCTAAGACCGTATGCCTGGCCCTACATTCCAGATCTTTCTTCTCAGGCTTGAGATTTTTCTAAAAGTTTTGTAGTTTTGCGTTCACACCCATGATCCATTTTGAATTGATATTGCATGCCATATGAAGATTAGAAGGACTTTTGTTCTTTTGCCTTCTGAGTTTCTAAGTTGGTTCTAATGACTTTCATTTTAGGGCTGTCCTTCCTCCCCTGAGTGTGCTTTTCACCCTTGTCAGAAGTCACTTGGCTGTCTGTCTTGTGTCTGGCCTTTCCTATGCCCCCCAATCTATTTCTTTGACCCCTCTGTCAGTACCAGGCCAGCTTTATTACTGTGGCGGTAGAATAAGCCTTCNCATCAGGAGGAGCAATTTTCTCCCATTTTATTCTTTTTCAAAATTGTCTTAGATAGTCTAGTTCCTTTGCCTTTCCATATAAATTTTAGAATAACCTTGTGCATATCAATGGAAATTCTTGCTGGTATTTTAACAGGGTTCTGTTAACTTTTATGGTGTAGTTGTACAGATTTGACAACTTTACTGTATCTATTCTTTTAGTCTGTGAACACGGATGTCTTCCTGTGTATTTAGATTTATTTTAAATTTGGGGGGTTTTGGGGGGATGGGGAGAGGGTTTCAAGACAGGGTTTCTCTATATAGTCCTGGCTGTCTTGGAACTCACTCTGTAGACCAGGCTGGCCTCAAATTCAGAGATCTGCCTTTCTCCACTGCCTGAGAGTTAATTTATTTTTTTAATTATTTATTTCATTTTGTATTTATGTGTGTGCATGCATACATACACACACATGTGCAGGTACTTGTGTAGGCCAGAAGAGAGTGTCAAATCCCCTTGGAATTAGAGTTACAGGTGGTTGTGAGCTGCCCTATATGAGNGCTAGGAAACAAACTCTGTTCGTCTGTAAGAACAGAAAGTGCTCTTAACAGCTGAGCCGTCTTTTCAGCCCCTTCTCCCCTTTATGGATTTCTGAAATCAGCATTTTATAATTTCCAGCAGGTCATAGTTTTTAAATTAAGTACTCCCTTATCAGGGGTATTATTTGTGGTTTCGCTTGTCTCTAGTCTTCAGTGTGCTCAGTGTTTATATTGGTGCCCTTGACAGTGCTGTTCCCTGTACTGCAGGCTCTTTAGATTCATGAGCTAGTTCAAGGGACTGCATGTTCCAGCTTCTGTGGGATCTTCTATATGGAACCCAGAGTCATCTATAAACAGGGGTGCTTTTATCTCCTCCTTCTGAAATAAGTCTTTTATTCATGCTTCTCTTCTGTCTTCCTGTGGACAGGCTTTTCTGTAATACAAGGATCAGAGCTGACATTTTTGAATGACTACCAAGTTCAAGGAAAGACATTCAGGTTTGAACGCTGATTAGATGTAGGGCTTTCCAGTGTTCTCCATGACATGAAGAACGTTCCCTCTTGTTCCCAGTTGGTGAGGATTCTTTGTCTTTTTAAAATCATGAAGGTTGAATTGTGTCATTTCTTTCTGCTTCATTTGACAGAGAAATGATGCTTTACCCCATTCTTACAGTAGATAATTTTTATATTGAACCAGCCTTGCATCCCTGAAATGTTCCCATTTGTGGTACAGTGCTGGATTCTATTAGCCAATATATTTTTTAAAATAACCCTATTTTTTTAAACTAAAAGTAATCTTATTATATTTAAAAATATTTTTATTAATTCTTTGAGATTTTCATATGTGTTTTGATCCTTTTAGCACAATATCAAGTGCTTCACNTATTTATGTCTCATTCTTGGGAAGGGGCCATGCTAATCTCTGTTTCATTGTGACTTTAGTACGTGCACTGCCAATGCAAGCATAAAGTAAGACAATTTCAAAAGTTCTATTTATTTTCATATATATCACTTGGGAGTGAGCTTCAGTGTGCCACAGTGTGTGTGTAGAGGTCAGAGGACAGAGGACAAAGGTGAGAGTAGTTCTCCTCTTCTATCACAGGGATCCTAGGGGTCCTATCACAGGGATCCTAGGGGTCCAACTCAGCTCGGCCAGCTTGGTGGCAAGTACCTTTACCCACTGTGCCAGCTCCAACTTACTAACCTTTTGGTTGAGGGTTTTTGTATCTAAGTTCATAAGTGCTATTTATCTAGATGATTTCTTAGATTGCCTTGGTCAGGATTTTAGAGCAGGTGGTATGATGCTCTAGAATGGACTAGGACANCTGCCTTCCTGTCCTCTTTCTGGACAAGATCTCACAGTTCGATGCTAACTCTTTCAGTAGGTAGTAGAAACCCCTGGGGAATCCAAAGTGCTCTCTGTAGATAATCTANTCAGAAGCTTTCCAGAAAGGACTTCACTTCTTTGCCTGTTACCGAACTCTTCTGGCTGGTCCATCCATTTTCCATGAATTTTATGTTTACTGTTGACCAGGAATTATTTCCTGTCGTCTAAGATGTCAACTCTTGAGCTTGAAGTTTTCTGTAGGATCCTGATGGCCATGGGATCTTCAGTGACACCAGCTTCCTCCTTTGCTGATTGAGCTTCTTGCCTTTTCTCAGCTTTTGGTCTTGCTTGTTGGTTCAGCTCATGTCTCTCCAGCCCTCTGATGACCCAGTGCTTTGGAGCTGTTGAATCTTGCTTTGGGTTTATTTTCATTTTTGATGTAGAAAGTTAGGTTGTTGATTTGGTTTTATTCCCTCATTTTGTAATGTAAGCTTTTTGTGTGTGTTATCGATTCTCCTGTCTATGCCACCTTAGCTGCGTCCCTCATTATTTTTTGACATATTGCAGTTTCATTGAATTCAATATATTTTTATTTCCTGTCAGATTTTTTTACTCATCTCCCCCCCACCAAGGATATATCGTTTGGTTTTTTGGTATTTGGTGATTTTCCTGTGGTCTTTTTCATATTTATTACTAGTCTGAATTAATTATAGTCAAAGCATAACTATGAGTTCAGATCTTTTCAATTTTTGGAGGTTTTCCTTTTCTTTTCTTTTTCTTTTTCCTTTTTTTTTTCAGACCAGGATATGATATGTCTTGATAAGTTATCTATGGACACTTGAAAATATGAAGAAAAAGGAGGAAAATACATTTATGTAGTAATTTCTTCATTCTTTCTGTCTGGTCTTGGCCTTGGAAGGTCTAGTTAAGTAAGCCAGAGGGTGTTTTAGGCATTGTGTCTTTCAGGAACCAAACCAACCATCCATAGGATTGTTTTATGCTTTAAGTAAAGAATTTTTTTAAGGGAAATTTTTGAGAAAACAAACAATAAAACTGCCCTCAGGTTTGGGTAAGCAGCTCTCAGTCCCAGCTCATCTGCTCAAGACCTTCCCATGTTTGCCTGTCAGCTGCTCCCATCCTGTCCTACCTGGGAGGAACACCAGGCACATAGTCCTGGTAGACACTGCACTTGGAGCACTGACACACTGAGGCTGTATCGTGTTCAGATGAGACATTTGCCGATCTTACTTAGGAGTGTCATCCACTGATTAATTTCCTTTTCTCTTGCAGAATAATTTTTACTAGGAATGATTATGCAAACTAAGCTCAGCTTACCAAGTGATTTAAAGCATAACAATATTTCAAAGTAAAATTATGTCAGAACTTTTGTAAATCTTTAAGTTGTTTTGTTTTTGACTAAAAAAAAACAGTCAAGGATAGGGCATTTTAAATTGCTTAACTATTTATTATTAATTAATCAAGGTAGGATCTCAGCCCAGGCTNGTCTCAACTTTGCAATCCTCCTGTACCTTAGCCTCTCAGCATGCTGAGGTTGCAGGCTTATCTCTAACAACTTATTTAAATTGTTTTTAATGTTATTTCATTTGTGTGCCTCATATCTTTGCAAAACTTGGTGTTTTAAATCAAAAATTTTTCTGTATACAGCTAATGATTTGAGATTGTGCCGTTCCAGATGTTGATTGATTGTTTTGTGCATGAATCTGACTGGATGTTGACCATCTATCTGTACATGGCATAGAGTGAGCATTGGCTTCCAGTGCCAGTTGTAAACTAAGAGTCCCAGTGGCCGCTTGTTCTTGTCGTTGTAGCCTCTCTCTTCCCCCAACCACTTGCTCCACTCACCCAAGGTAGTTTCCTAAAGTGTCTGGATGCACACTTGCCCTGGGGACCTTGCAGTGCTCTGTACACCTGCCCCAGGGACCTTGCAGTGCTCTGCCACTGTGGAAGCCCTGATTGCAAGTCTGGCTTTATCAGCTGTTCCGTGTTTTATCCAGATGTCATTCCTCAGGGAAGCTATCTTACCTCCATCATTTAAGACCGCCACCCCTTCCCACAAATCTCTTTCCCTCTCTTCTCATTTTTNCCTTTGGAGTATGACTATATTATATGCAAGTGTTTCTCTTATTCTCCCATATATGTTCACAATAATTCCATATGCTATATAATTATGCATTAACATAATATGACTTATAGGGTAAATTTTATTGGGCAAGTCATTCAAAACCCATGAAACTTGGGCTGGGAGTGCTTACTTAATAAAGTCTTTGCCAAACAAGCTTTAAGGACTGAGTTTGAACTGACTTAGAACTCATGTTGTAGAGCCAGGCTCCCATGCTTGTAATCCCAGCAGTGGGGAGACACNNAAAGTTGTGGTTTCCTAGGGTTTGCTGGCCAGCCAGCCAAGCCTGCTTTCTGTGTGATTTCCAGGCCAGTGAGAGATACTGTCTCAAAAACCAAGGTGGACAGTACATGAGAAAGGACATCTGAGGTTGACATCTGGTCTACACACATGCACGCACACACACGCACACATGCACACACACACACACACACGTACATGAACACACAACAAAACAGAAACCTTATGGAATTTTTCAGTCAAGACACTGATAGAAAAGTATTAGTCTAAGTAAATTTCTTATTGGTTTTCTGTTTTATTACAAAGAAGAAAGCCTTGTGGCTAATCTATCTATCCCCAATCCCAGTGCCTCTCCATAGTACGATGCAGTGGAAAGTGCTGTACTTCCCGCAGCAGGTAAAACAGCTACCACTGCACCCAGCAAACCAGCACACAGTTTTTATTATTCTTACTTTTAAGACAGGCAGCAGCTGCTGCTGCTATTGTTACTAGTTATGTCCCTAATTCTAAGGCCCACTCTTTAATAAATGATAAAATTTGTCCATGCAAATGTTGTAGCATTAATATTCTAGAGGGAAATGATGCATAAATCAGTGTGACTTTCTGCTTCATACCCATATCGGCTCCCTATTTATCAGCTACATATGAAGTAATTTGTACAAAAGAGATATAGGCTTTCAGCAGACAGACTGTCCTATATGTTTTCCTTACTTGTTCACTGTTTATCTCCAGCACTAGGAGACAAGTTCACAAAGGTGTGAACTCTTATTCTGTTCCGTTTTTAAATTAACATCTGTGTTCCCACCTCATAGGTGTTCTAGTAGGTCTTTAATAAATATTTGTTGAGTGAAAGAATAAATAATCAAATCAATATTTAGGCTTCTCTGGAATTCTGTGGTAATTGAAAATAGGAACACCTGTTTTTCTTTAAATGGAGCAACTTCTCTCACTTAATAGTTATTGACATAAAAGACTGTAGTCTGATTTATGTGTGTTATTTAGAAAGCCAGACGTAAATGTGTTCTGGATAAAGTTCAAGATTCAGCATTCCATTGGAGGACGCAGCTTCATTCCTTGGAACCCTGCTGTAATGGATGCTAGCGTTGGAATGCTTTGTGAACATCTACTGACTTAATCTCATGATAAACTGCAGTCCCCAGAGTGTGTTCCTGTTATCTACATGGATCAGAGACCCGGATACAAAGAAGGACACCAGGGACAGGTAGTTAGTAACGGAAATAGAGACAGTTTATTAAAAGAGGAGGTTGTTCCTGAGGACTGCAGTGGGCGAGGGAAAGGCATGAGCTNGGAAGCACTGAGCCAGGAGACTCAGGAGCTGCCTTCTGGAACTTGNATATGGAAGGTTTTTCCCTCTTATGCTCTGTTTATATATGTAGCCTGGATGGGAGGGGGTTCCCTGTCTTTCTTTGCCCAGTGGCTTCTCGGATGTTAGTCTTAATTCCTCTCTCCGTGTCCCTTTTCTCCTACCACGGTCCAAGGGAGGACTCTGGTGGCCCTGAGAACCTTTGCCAGGGAAATTTAAGGAAGTTAAAAGTCTTCCCTGGTAATACATAGAGATCTTTTTGCTTTCTTCCCTGCACTGAGACTTGGTCGATGAAGCAAAAGTAATCATAAGGAAATGTCTGGCAGTTGAACAGGTAGCTCAAGACAGCCAACAGAGCCAGATTCCAGTTGGCTTCTGTTTCTTCCTTTTCAAACATGATTTAAAAAAAAAATTCTCTCTCTCTTAAGGGTATCCTTGATGGAGTAGTAAAAATCATTAATTGCATTAAATCTTGACTCTGATAGATGTCTTTTTAATATCCTTTGTTCAATTGTGAATTACGTATAAAGTCCTTCTGCTGCATGCAAATATATGAGGGTTGCTTTGAGGCAAAAAGTCCTTGGGAGTTCNCTGAGCTGGCAGCCATGCTAGCTTGCTCTTTTCTTGGAACTCCATTTTCACTTGAAGTTGTAACTGACAGACAGACGGTGTTAATTCAGACTTCTGTATTTGGCACCTTTTTTTTTTGAAAATGAATAAAAATAAACCCATTTCATTGGGAACGGGGAGCCTCTGACAGTATTTGTAGCTCACGATAAAAACTGAGCTCATAAGTTAAAAAAAAATGAAAATTTCTGAACTCTTGCCTGCACCACTATGAACCTGACATTTCTCATTATTTAAAGACTCAATAAGGTAGGAGCTGTATTAACATGTGGTATTCTTACACTGTCTAATGACACGTGTTAACCTTTGGAAGACTGAGAAACGCAATGAACCAACAATGTCGAGAGTGTAGAAAATTAGGGGACAAGCAGGATGAAAGGATTCTAATGTAACAGCATCTAGACATCCCCTTGGTGGCGGTTCATCGGACAGGTATCTAGGGACTGACCCTTGTTCTTTGAGTTTCAGTGTCAACATGGATGCCCTTTCCCAACTGCAGATCTTCAGTCTGTATTTTACAAGCATCCTTCAAATGAAGCAATGTCTTACAAAGCCTCACCACAGAGGTTATGTGAGCATCTAATGTCTTTTATTGAGATATGCTGAAAATACCTGAGCAGATGCCACTTTTCACATTCTTTGTCTGGGGGTAATATATTTTCCACAAGCACACCCTTTAATAACTGCAGTGCTGCTGTTTTTGAATGAATGAATGAATAAGCACTGTGAATGCTCAACACGTCATATTCTAAAAGCCATAAATATGCAAGTAAATGACTCACTCGAGTGAGACTCTAACGCCATCCCCATGATTTTCTATGGAAATTACAATGGGATCTGGAAGCCAAAAGGTTCACCACCCTTAATGACGTTGGATTTTGTATTTTGTGGACTGGAAAGCATTCTGCATAGGAGGATCAGTGGGTCACCCAAGACCCAGAGCTCCTGAGTGGAAGAACTGAGATCAAATTCAGCTTTGTGAAGTCTTAATGTCAGCAGCCATGATGTGGGAACACTTCTCCTTGACGGAGTCATGCTTGCCCTCTTGTTTTGGTCTCTGCTCTTTCTGGCAGAACCAAAATGCTGGGAAGTTGCTTTCATATGCCTTTATCCTGGTCTGAGAAAATCTCTACCTGTTAGCTACTTTTGAGCCTCAGAGTTCNCGTGACTAAATGCACATCATATACTCACAGGCAAACGTCTAATTGAAGAAGGTAAATCATAGCTAGTTTCTTTCCTTGGACCTTTTGGCTTTATATTTAATCATAATTGGACCTTTAGGTTTGCGTGAAAGACTCTGTGGAAGAAATGTGATATAATATTTAAGACGAATGCTGGCTATTTCTGATAACTTCTTGTTTACTATTTGTTTTGGGTCATACTTTCTCACTACAAACGGTAGAAATGACAGTTTCTCACACTTCTACTTTGAAGTATAAAATACTGGNAAAGCTGGAAGCTTATTTCAGTTTGGAGGAATGGGAATTGCTTCTGCCCCACTGTCTCTTCTTGTTATTAATTTATATGCTGAAATAGATTAGCGCAGTGCAGCATGAACACGGTAAATAAATACCCCGTTTAGGTTTCCCCCATCAGCTTCAGCTCTGGATTCATCTCACCAAAAGCCTGAGTAGTTTCTTAGGGGGAAATATTGGGAGGGTTAGGTTCACCCCATGAGTTCCTTAAATATGCCATTAATTCATATTGATTTCAGAGAATGCACATCAGCAGCTGGACTTCCCTAGCAGCTGGATGTCTCAGCAAGCTGTTTGTAGTTCTGTGCACTGGAAATCTCAGGGAGCCTCCTATGTTCCCCATGCTCACATTCAGATCCAAGTATCCAGAGGATGCTGTGGTCCAGCCAGGAAGTCCCACATTTGTCAAACAAACTTCCGAGCACCAAGCTTTATGGAAATGTTACAGAGAGATCTAGAGACATTCAATGNGAGCTTTGTGTGTGTGCAGGTCTTCGTGTATGCACATACACACGCACATGTGTGCATGTGTAGAGGCTGGAGGCCATCCTCAGCTGTCATTCCTCAAGAGGCACCCACCTTGTTTTTGAGACAGGGTCTCTCACTATTGTGGACCTCACCAGTTGGTCTAGGCTGGCCGAACAGCAAGCCCCAGGGATTCTCGCCTCCATCTTCTTGGTGCAGGAATACATTTGTGTAACATCATGCCAGGCTCTTTTACATGAGTTCTGGGGATCTACACTCAAGTCCTCATATTTGCCAAGTGTCAATTTACTGACTAAGCCACCCCCCTAACCCCAAATTCCTTTTGAGAAAAAGTGGGAGTCTGAGCCTCCTCATTCTAGCTGGTCCTGGTTTCTGCTGGGGGTTGTTTAATGTAAGAACTGATAATATTCCTGTCGATAGTGCACGTTGACTTTCCTGTAGAGTCTCCATCTCCACGATTCTGAAGCACCTCATTGTTAGATTGTTAGTACAGTGTCTGAGCATGCCAGCTCTGGAGCCAGACTGACTGGGGCTACATCCTAACTCCATCGTTACCAGCTGTGGAAAGTTACCTTTTCATTTGGCTTTTCAGATGTGGGACTTCATATGGAATTCAGGTCCTTGTGCTTACAGCTATCTCCCAAAGAGCTCTCCCCTCAGCCTCCAATACAACTTTGACCCACAGCCTGTCCCTTCTGATTATGTCCCCTCAGAAAATAGAGGAGGGCCAGAGTAATTGGGAGAAGGGCAGACAGTATAGTCTGCCTGCTATTTGGTCTTACACTATGCTCTAGATCCTTGGTGCCTAAGTCTCCAGGCTTTAATCCCAATCCAAACTTGTCAATCACTGCCACCCCTACTAGGCTACTCCTTGGGTTCTGGGATGTCCTCTGGGTCTCTTCAGAGGTACCCTGAGGTCCCTACAAGACTCCTTATATATCATAAATGGATCAGGCACAAGCAGCTAGCAAGTTGGCTCTGAGGTCTATTTCTTAGTTAGAATCTAGAAGCACTTGTCAGAGAAATTCTCATTTGTTGGGAGCTGAGGAGGTAGATGGGTCAGGAAAACATGAATCACCATGTAAGTAAGAGGGCCTGTGCTTCGATTCCCAGTGCCCACTTAAAAGGCCAGGTGCAGGGTCATGTGCCTGTAATCCCAGCACTGAGTAGACAGAGATCCAAGGATCTTTAGGGCTAATGCTGGCCAGTCAGACAAATAGAATCTGAGCTCATGGTGTACTGAGAGACACTGCCCCCCAAAAGTAAGATGGAAAACTATTGAGGAAGACACCCAGTGTAGACCTCTGCCTTCCACATGAACGTGTACACACACACACACACACACACACACACACACACCTGGCAGGGGCAGCCTTCCCTAACACTCTAGACATACAATTCTCATTTATCACTAAGGGTGATACAGAGAAAAGTTCTTTTAAAAGCCTTCAAGAGCTGTTGAAAGCCACTGTGTAGCTAAGTAAGTAGCAAGCAATGCCATAAACCCATCATCAGAGAGATCACTGAGCCACAGTCCTCTGTGACCGAGCCTGCTGGTTCCCCTGGTGTCTGTACCCCCAGGTCCTTCCTTCCTGGGATGCTAAGACCTTGGCGTGGGGAGGACCTCAGCTGTGTTCCCTGCTGAGCTCAGCACCAACTCCATACCTCAGCTGTCTCTCCTGGGATGCTCTTGGCTTGTTTGCAAGCCTCGTTTTTTAGACTGTGAGCTCATTGGCTTGGAGCCAGCAACAGCCCCAGCTCCTAGCAGCCAGGATACTCAGTCTTGCTTGGAAATGAAAGTGTTTGTAGCATTGTAACTGGAACAATAGTNAGCATTCAGGACTTTGGTCTCTGCTTCTGTGCAGAGCTAGGATGGCCTATGGGGCCTTCTCCTGGTGGTTAGAAACACTACAGGGTGCTAACAGAGGGGCATACCGTGAGCTAGTCTCACCTTGTAGTTGCATCCTNTTGGAAATGCTTATNAGACAGCAACTTGAAAAGCGTACCTTATTCTTCTGTTTTGTAGTTATCAGAATACATTGCTTTAGGGTTTTATGTTTTATTTGGGGGTTTTGTTTGTTTTTTAAGACATGATCTTGCCGTGTAGTGCTGGCTGACCTTACAGTCATGACCTGTAAGATGAATTTCTAAAAGGTCTTGTTAAATAAAAACACAGGGCCAGAAATAGGGTGAAAATCTGACAGAGATCAGAGGAATTAGGAATAGCCATCAGCCTCACCTTACCAATGCCTCTGCTTCCAAAAGAGAGTGTGATTTCCTTTATCACCACGCCTATATCTCTTTCTGTTCTGTTCTCCCATTGGCTCTCTCGGCCTAGCTACATCACTTCCTGTCTGTCTGTAGAGACCTCCAGAATTCTATGGTTGATGTTGGGATTAAAGGTGTGTGTCTCCACACTTGACTCTGTTACTAGTGTGACCTCGAACTCACAGAGATCCAGACAGACCCTGCCTGCTAGATGATAGGATTAAGGACATGTGCTAACATTGAAAGACTAGCAGCTGACCTTGTTCTCTGATCCTCAGATAAATTTTATTGAGGGACATAGATAAAATACCACCACAATGACCCTCCTGCTTCAGTTTCCTTAGTGATGGGATTATAGATGTATAAC
>LZPO01044520.1:186427-206728 GCA_001675575.1 Neotoma lepida | reverse complement strand
GTAAGGCCCTGGGATGACTAAGGATCTTGCCTGGCTACTGGACAGCGCATGTGCAGTCATGTAGCTGGGGGAGTGGCTAGGAATTCTAACAGTGACCCCATGCTTCCTGCCATGCTGATAATGGACTAAAGNTCTGAACNACAGCCAGCCCCAATTAAATGCTTTCTTTTGTAAGAGTTGCCTTGGTCATNGTGTCTCTTCACAGCAATAAAAATCCTAACTGAGATAGGGACCCGTAAGAAAAATCTATTTTCTAGAACTTTCGATGGTNGATTATGGACTGGTCTANCTATGAAAGTCTCCCACACCTCACTNCATTGAGATTCAAATGAGAAGACTATTAATCGTATGGGTTATGACTGGGAAGGCACATTTGTGTTTGCAGATGTCTCTGGGATTGGCCTGATGAGCTTAGAGACAACCTTGGCAACTGTGTACTGTGGACCCGAAACGGGAAGAAGTCTTCACACATCCCCAGATTCTAGCCTGGAGGTTTCACTTCTTCCTTGTCATCTCCCCTGTCCCTCACAGAAATCAGATAATATCTGTCTCTGGACCGAATTTTATGCCATCAGGAGCCTGAAAAGAAAGATGTTAACATCTATTTTTATTTAGATTGGTGTTACCTTGTGATGTACCATGCAGAGAAATATGAAATTTTCCCAGATGGGATTTCCCTGGCCCTGGTNATGAGCAAAATGCCNGAGACGGCTGAGACCCACTGGTGCCCAGAGCAANCAAAGCCCCANNGGCTGTAGGAAGACAGAGAATAGACTCTAGAAGGGATGGGACCACTGAACCTCAGCGAAGTGTATACTGTGTTTACTGAGCAGCAAACTACCCAGGGTTGCCNTGATTTTATAGGATCACAGATTGATCTATTTCCTTCACAAGCTTTATAAACGATGTCCTTTTAGGTGACTTAAGGCCATGAGGTTTCTCTGACCTATTTCAACTTTCAAAAACCGTTACAAAAACAGATTCCCACTCTTTGGCTCAAACCATGAAAAGTGTGTGTGTGCGTACGTGCGTGCGTGCGACCATGAGAAGTGTGCGTGTGCATGCGTGTGTGTGTGTGTGTGTGTGTATTGATAGATATCATATGGTTTACTGTTTTATCCATTTCAAATACACAAATTCAATGGCACCGAGAACATTTTCTCACTGTTCTGCACCCATCAGGACCGTCCATCTGCAGAACTTTGCATCTTCTAAAACTGCAGCTTTGTGCCCATTAACCTTGAAGTCTCCATTCCCCGTCTCCCAGTTCTCACCCTCCCCACCCCCGTTATCTCTCTTGCCTCTTTGAAATCGATTGGTCTGTGCATCTCAAATAAACAGAACTGTATGGTGAATGTCATTTTATAACTTTTTTTTTAACTAGGCACCATTTCCTCTGTGCTCATGAGTATTGGAGTAGGCATCAGAATTTCCCTCTCTTTCCAACCTGAACACCAACCAGTCCGCTGCCTTTCCTCCTGTGAGCAACGTTCCTGATGCACAATTCACATAAAACTAAGATCGGTGATAAATTATAGCCAATTGGTCGTGTTGTTCAACCATGATNAAAAACCTCATTTTAGAACATTTTCAGTATCTCTCCAAGATCCCTTGTGCCTATTGATGGCAGGTCTTCATTTGCAAATCCCTTTAGCTCCCTCTGCTCGGTTCCACCCCCAGTCTCCTCCCTGTCTCCACAGACTTGCCTTTTCTGGATATGCCATACAAATGGATGATACCACATGCGATTGTCTGTGTTTGTCCTCTTTCACTTGGCATAGAGGTGGTGAGGTTCCAGAGGAACACAGAGTGTTATAACGTGAATCAATAGTTTCTTTTTTAGAAAATGTCTGAATAGTAATTCCATTGTACCAAGCATATCTTATATTATTTACTCATTCCTGAACTGATGGACATGGGAGCTCTTCCCACTCTGCCTATTACTGGTTAGGCTGTAGGACTGTATGTGCAAGCCTTTGTGTGGGCATATTTTCATGTCTCCTGGGTAGGTGGCTAAGCGTGGGACTGCTTATTATGTGGGTCATGTAATAAGTTATAACCTGTAAAGAAATTGTGAAACAGTTTTCCAAAGGGTCTGTCCATGAGGGAGGTTTCTTTAGTGCAGCCTAATGGACTGTTCAAAGAAGGTGGGGTGATGCCTTCCTCTGCAACCCTACCCCACCTCCTAGTGCATCTGGAATACAAGATCCAAGGAGCAATGATGAGAAACTGACTTAGGTGATCCTGCTGCTCAGAAGTGTCCTTGCTTTCTTGTGGGCTCACCTGGAAACCAACCAGTGTTACCTTACAATTCTAGTGTGTCTCCTGTCATGCTCCAGCCAGACTGCCAGAGAAGTCTTGGGCCACTCCCACATCCATTCCTTTGTAGATACCATTCCTTCAGTCTGGAAAGTCCCCATTGTCCCCTGTTAGCAACCTTTCTTGTGCAAAGGCCCCTTCCTCCATGAAAAAATGGCTTGTGTCTCTTTTTCTGTACTGCCTCAACTCACATCCATTCCCAACTGAGAGTTTCTATTTGTCTTACTGTTTTACCTGNAAAATCTCATTCAGTGCTTCCTAAGTAGAAGCAACTCAATAAATATTCATTGACTGAAATTGAATACCTTTCTGATGTTAAGGTGAGAGACACTTCTGTTTCATCCAGATGGAGAAAGAGCATGCGTGAGAATTCTTTGGTCCACTCTTCATGCTGTCTAAGCCCTNTCAAATATCCCAGCTTGCATCTTCCCAGGATAACTTAATGGCACACACTTCCTGATTTGGTCTCTTTGACTTTCTAGTTATAAACTACTTTACCTTACCCCAAAAGCACCCCATGTCCCAATCTTGTCTCTCAATCTCCTACAGTTTAACTGCTCTCTTGTACAGAATGCTGCCTAAGCACTAAAACACCCAAGAGAATTGCTCTTTGGAAAGGTCTGATCTGTATCAGAGACCTCAAGCCCCAGGTAGAAAGCACCATGAAAATCAACCAGTAAGTCACCAGTTGCAAAATGCTGTGTATACACAAATCGCACTCCATTGCAGGGTGCAGGGTGCAAGTCCAAGTAGGACGTCCACCACATGCATGGGCTTATCACCTTCACAGAGGCTGTCACACACTTAACAGTTGCAGGAGGAACACTGTGCAGGAGGGTGGTATTTTGTGTGCATCTCAGCCACTCTTTTGAAGTTTGTTTGTTTGTTTTCTCTTTTATTCTTTTTATTAGGNAGGCCGAAGCCCTCTTTTCGGCCACGTTGCTGGCATAAAAAAGAAGCCATGTTATGGATCATCAGCAGCAGTATTGTGCATTTATGTCCTGTGAGCGCAGTTTATTGAGCAGAAAGTCCCANTTAACCCTTCACTTGCTGTGGTATGCTCTAGAGCCAGCAGTCTTGCTGTGTTGCCAACTTGGCTTCTTTTCATTATGTTCCTTGGGTTATTTGTGTGCCAAGGATAAGCTACGTAAAGGGACTAAAAAGTGTGAATGTGTCTCCTATGTGTTTGGCATGCCCTTTATCTATCCTATGAAGTGGGTGTGCCCCTTAGAGAGGACTTTACAGAGAAAGACCCAAAGGACTTGGGGTGCCTGAATCCTAGGAACCACGATTGTCTCAAAGACCCTGGAAGAGGACCCAGAGTTACTGAACTGCAAACACCAGCTGTGTCTGGATTATGTTTCTCCAGTACGGACCATTTTATACCTGCCTGCTTGTTGGCACCTTCCCCTCTNGTGTCTTTGTAAGCAGGCTGGATCCTTCATCAGAACTGAATGCTGCTGAGTTCAACCAGGGTTTTCCTTACATGTTGTTGAAATGATTTCCGCTGGCGTTGAGAAGAGGCACTGGGCGGGACTGCCTGTGTCTGGTTGGGCAACACGGCAGACGATCGGTGGAGTCAGGAGGCTCTTGGTTCCCTCCAATCTCAAGACTGTCACTTTCACCTGAGGAGCCTGGGCAAATGATATGGGCCCCCGGGCTGTTTCATGCTGTGTAGAATGAGATAACCAAGTCCTAGTACAAAGTAGGTTCTTTATGAAAGCTAGTACTACTCCCATCCTTCTTTCCATTCTACCCATACTCATAGGACGAACGGGGGACATTGAGCGATGAGTAAATATTCCTTATGGTCCCTTTCGACTTCTCACATAGAAGCTATCCGTATCTCCCTCTTCCGCCTTTGATAAGAGAACATGGGGTTCTGGGNTGGTACCTTCCTTCTCTCAGTGGAGTTACCTTGATTAAGGACCCAAGTAGGAGTTACACAAAGCCACCTCTCTGTAAAGCAGAGGGGCAGAGGGAAACATCCAGGTGTTTGTGGGTGGGCTTTTCCGTTTTCACTCAGGCCTGGCACTGAGAGGCAACTTCAGTGTGCTTAGGAAACACCCAGGTCAAGGTGCAAGTCTGTCCTATTCAGGCAGCTGGAGGAAGGGACAGGGACTGGCTGGTTCATAGGCTGCCCTCCTCCTGGGAGTTAAAAGATTNTTCGCCCAAGGAACAATTATCTCGAGTTCGTTGTATCTCAGGGAATGACTCACGCGCTAGAAACGGTGTAAACACAGGTGGAAGACCTGGGTGCCCCAGCATGATTGAAGGCCAGTCCTCCAGGCCAACTCTAGCATTCCATTGCTAAACACTAAAGTTCAAAGAGATGTGCTGAGCNATTTGCCAAAGGCCTGGACACGAAGGGCTGGGCAGGACCTGGAATCTCAGTATTGCCAGCCCTGCTCCAGTCAGCTTAAGGTTCTTTTAGGATAACAGTAAGTGGCAGTGACGATGCCCACGCCCCTTTCACAACCCACCGCCCTTGATCTCGTTATGGAACTCCCGACCCCTCTCTTACTCGTTCTGTCCTTTTTCTCGCTCCCTGCCAGGGTCTCCCGGGGTCGGCTGGATGGAGGGATGCAGAAAGCATCTACCCCGACACACCTATGTGTGCATTGTGATTAAGGAAGGCTAGGAGCACCGGAGCTCATCCAAGCCTAACTGTGCTGAGCAAGAATTGAGCTGGCGACGCTCTAAGGGGCTCCGCTCCAGGTCTAGGGGCGCCAAGGCTTGGGCTGGGGGCGGAGCCTAGGGGTGGCGAGCGAGAGGGCGGGGCGCGGTGCGGAGTTCCGAGGGACCTGGGCAGGGGCGGTCGCCTTCCTGGCTGGTCTGGGGACGAGCGGAGTGGCGGGACACGCGCAGGCCGGGTGGGGACGCCGGGCACTGCCGAGGACTGCGGGGGTGCGGCTGGAGCTGAGCGGGCGGCGTCACCCGAGGCGGAGGGGGCGGAGCCGCGATCGCAGCTGCCACTCGGCCGCCGGGCCCAGGCAGAAGACAGCCGCCCTCGGCCGGGCAAGCTCTGCGCACAGACACGCTACAGACAATGCTCGGAGGCGCCCGGAGGGGCAGCGGACGGCTGAGCCACCAACGGCGAGGCTGCGGGAGTGCAGCCCCGAGGTGAGCCCACCACGCTCTCTCCAGATCCCGCTGCTTTTTGTCTGGCGAACGTGGCGGCCCAGGGGCTTTCGTGGGGTCGCTGCGGTGGCCCGAGCGGGCTAGCCCCTGCTGGCGTTCCCCGGGGTGACAGGCGACGGATCTGAGCGCGTGGAGAGTCCGGACCGCGTGCGCTGGGTTGTGCCTACGGTGCAGGCGCCAAGCCGGGAAGGCTGGGGAGTCTGAGGGGTGTTTTCAATTCATTCCAGAAACATTCGTTTTGAAACCGGGGAAACTTTTCCTTGGAGTTCCGGGAAGGGGGATCGCCTGCTGGGATGGTTTTACTGATCTTGCTGGTCTAGCCACGCTGTTTTGTTTCTTGGGGACTGCTTTCCGCCGTGAGTATTGTCAGAGGGGCAGAGGCCGTCCGGGCTGCTCCGACCAGACCCGGAGGTGACGATTTGGGGGTGCAGAAAAACCACCTCTAGGCAGCAGCAGATCTCCGAGGGAAGGCGATGCCCTTTTGCCGAACCTTGGTGAGCATTCCATACCTGGAGCTGGCTCGCAACCTTTGCTTCTGCTGCCCCCTCTCCAGCCGGGCGCACACACCCACATGAACCCACAAGCACACGCATGCACGCTTATACTTGGAAAATAGAATCTCCACTTGTGAGTCCTGGGAATGGGAATGGAGGAGGCTGAGCAGTCCCAGCTCACAGCGCTCGCTCACGGTGTCTATTCTTCCAGGTAAAGCTCTAGCATGGTTTTGAAAAGCAGATTGCAGAGCCCAAAGGTCTAAGAGTGAGGAGTTTTGCAATGGATTCAGTCCAGAGTCAGGTTTCGAAGGTTTAACTGATCTGGGCTCTCAACTCTCCTTTATAGCTCCTTCTGAGGACATTTGACAGGAAGCTCCAGGGAAAGCAAGTTGGCTTTCCTGGGGTCCTTCAGAACTTTGCTCCCCTTTTTGGTTCAGACTGTGGAAGCTGCAAGTCCATATTCCTCCTGCTGAGTTAGATTGCTCAGCCATGGAGAAAGCAGAAAATAAAAAGTTATGTAAATATCGTAATTTACCCTCTGTATGGGTGTGTGTGTGTGTGTGTTAGGGTGGCCACCTCCTGCTTTCTGCCTAGACCACTCTGGCCAATGGAAGATAATGCAATCTAGATACTTTCCATACATACTTTTTTGGGTGTTGCATTAATTTAATTAAATTAATTGATGCTAATTTCTTTGTAAAAATATAATAGAATTATTAAGAGGAGAATTTTCTGGAATTCTACCCGGGTAAGGCATAAGCAAATTTGGATGCAAATATGAGGGGTATTTGGAGCCAAAATACTTCGTTTAATGGATCTGGCCACCCTGACTCTTTAGATTCTTTTTGAGGCAGGTTGGGGGTGTATCTGACAGCTCAGCCTTGTAAACTGTAGCCGCAAACCTAGTACAGAAGTTTGCAGAGGCAATGCTGTTTTATCATGACTTGAATCTCAAAGGATGCGGAGGTCTTTTTCTAATCTTACACTGCAGCCTCCCACTGAGAACTAGGATAATTTGCATAATTCTGGGGGCCCGCCTACCCTCTGAGGTAGGAATGTGAGCCAGAAAGGTACCATTCCCAGGCTTTGGAGAGCTGGCACTACCCAGGGCTCTCTGCTCCTGCTTTGTGAGCGTCNCTGGCATGTTTGATCATCTTCTTACTGAAAGCAAACAGGAGACATTTCCAGGCACAGAAGTGCAACTCCAAGAGGCCGTTCTAGCTCCATCGACAAGGTGGGAATTTCTGTTTGCAGAGACTAAGAAACCAGTTTAAATAGGACATAGTGAGTTAATAATGGTGGGGAGCCCAGGGTTTCCTTTGTTGCCTTTATTCAGTGATTTCTCCTTAAGATCCTTTGTGTTTCTGGGCAGTTGTATGGTCCACGTTGTGGTCAGCCTGCAGAAAAAGGTCAGAGTTGAGGAAGAGAGCGAAGAGAGTGCTCATAAATTAGTGAAGGGTCTCAGGGTAGCTTCTGCCGTGATGGCATAGTGATCAGGAGTCTACTGAACTCCCTGGGCTATCAGAGGCTAATGGCTACCAAGAAAAGGAGGAGGGACCTTAGAAAGTGGGGTGTCTGGGTATTCTGAATTGTCTACTGAAGAGGGAATGAGATGTGGTCACTCAAACTGCTTCTCTGTGAATGTGTGGCAGCCTCTGAGGAAGTGATTGGATGCCAACCTCCTCAGCTCCCCCAGCCTGACCTAGAGCTAGCTTCCCAGGAAGCTGAGGAGCCCCACAGAGCTGCTGTCCGTGCTCTCTCCCCAAATCCCACTGAGGGGCACTGGAGCCCTGTCCACAGTAGATGTGGGCCTGAACAAGACTTTCCTGTGACCTGGGAGGTCTAGTCAGACTTCACGCATCAAGAAAGGCCCTACAGTGACTGCAGGAACATTCAGATTTCAGAGTGTTCATTTAGCTTAACGATGAAGACGTTTCCTCTTTAACTGGCTGGAGTAGGGGTACATCTGGCTTTTACACTCCTTGGATAAGCTCCTCGTCTACGAGTGTGGGAGACCAGAGAAGGAGTGCTTCCCACAAGGAGTCTGGAATGATCTTTGGGGTTCCCGGTGATTCTATCTGGCTAGTCCTGTTGCCTGGTTAGAGAGAATTAACCTCAGGCAAATTCTCACCAGATGAGGTGGAGTATAACCCTCAAGGGCAGTGCTTTCCCTGTTTAAGAAGAATCTGTTCATCTCATGATTAGCCACAAGATTTTCTCTCTGGAGCACTCTCCTGAAGGATGCCAATTCATCCTCAGTAAAGAAAAAGGAGCAATGAGCAGCAGGCAGATAATGACAAGCTACTTGGTACCCTGAACAAGGTGAAGGTGAGGTGGGGTGGTCCAGTTAGTTGGTTTATCTTCCTAGGCCAGCAAACTTGGTGTCCATGGCCAGGTTCCAATCTTTGCTGTAAAATCTGCACCTATAGAATGGGATTTACAGGTATCTTGTAGGATGCTATTTGGATTACCTGGGTAATGTCATAGCCCTGTGTACTCTTCCTAAGGAGTGAATTCACTTACTGAGGACTATGGGAGCAAATTTGGCTTTTATATTTATTTTCAGAAGCATCGAGCTGCTTTGACAAGGTGACCACCTCTCCCCAGGGATATGATAGGAAAAACCTATTGTATAACCTCTTTTCTCATATTCTGCCCAGTCTCTCTTAGGCCAGGNCCGTGGACTCAGGCATTTCTGTCTTCTCTTTCCAACTTGGCATGTAGCACCCCACTTTGTTTACTTCAGCACAGAATTGAGTGGTGTAGAGTAAGCAAGGGCCAGGGGAAGAACTCCCATGATGCCAAACATCCTGACAAGGTGTCCCTATGGGACAGGCCAGCGCCACTCCTCTCCCCTTTTTCAACAACTTGTCAGAAGTATGGATAACAGTTTCCACTTCAGAGTCCCTGCCTGCTTCTGTTCTCGTTTAGTTTTTGTTCAAAACCTGCATGTTATTACCTATAAACCCTTTATTTTATATGTGGTACTACTTGTGGTTTTTGTTCTTCGGCAATACCCCAGGCTTTGGACACCTCAATTTCTGGAAGAATGTAGGGACCAGGTACAGGGCTCTCATATCAAACTTTAAAACACTTAGTGTTTGAGGGACTGAAATGATGCATATGTGTGTGTGTGTGTGTGTGTGTGTGTGCGCGCGCCCATACACGCATGTGTGGAGGCCAGACATTGACATTTGGTGCCGTCATCTGTGGTTGTACACTTTTTATTTTGAAACAGGATTACTCACTAAGCCTGGAGCTCACTGATTGGCTAGATTGCTTGGCTGTCAAGACCCTGGGATCTTTCTGTTGCCACCACCCAGTTCTGAGATTACAGATGTGTACTGTACCATCATGCTCAGCTTTTCAGTGGNTNCTGGGGATCTGAACCCCGATCCTCATGCTTGCATGACAAGCATTTTACCTATTGAGCTTTCCTCACAGGCTCCAGAATGTTTTCTATGTTGTCTATTTGAGAAAAGGGGCAATGCTAGTTTGTAGTTTCTAATAAAGCGGCCTGACTAAGGAATATCAAAGAACTTGTGACCGCTGAGCACCGACCCCAGAAAACAACAACTATTCCCCTTTGGCCATCTTTACTCCTTTACTTTCTTCTTCCTCGTTTCCGGTTTCATATTGCTAATCACAGGTCTTCTGGTGGGGTAGATTCCTAATCAGGCCATGATTTGCCTTCCAGGGAGCTGATCTGGAACCCATCTCTGCCTCCTACAAGACCACATCAGAGAGCTGGGCCCAAGATGAACCCGCATCCCATCGGCTCACAGTGCTCCAGACCATTCGACTGAACCCTGAGAGCCCAAAAATGTCTGCGTGCAGCGACTTTGTGGAGCACATCTGGAAACCCGGATCTTGCAAGAACTGCTTCTGCTTACGGAGCGACCACCAGCTAACAGCCGGCCATCCCAAGGCTAGAGCAAGCAGCCTACCCACTGTGACTCGCCTGCCTGCCAGGCCTGAGAACTGCCGCCTAGAAGATGAAAGCGTGAATGGCTTGGCCTACACAAAACCCACCATTGCTGTAAAGCCCACCATGATGAGTTCTGAGGCCTCCGACTTGTGGACTGAGGCCAACCTGAGTGCTGAAGTCCCGAAGGTGAGGCTGACTAACTCAGCTGGTATTTTTACAGGAGCTGTTCCTATTCTGACACATGGTAGCTGGCTGGCAGCCAGGGAGGGCTGTTGGAGCAAGAATCCTGCAGGATAGCTGCCTACTAGCTTGCCCTGAGGTTGCTGTCCCCCAACAGCTGCTATTTGGCAGTTCCCATCTACCTTTCTATTTCTTACTTTAGGCTAATATCCATTAGTCCAGTAGGGCAGGATTTTCTCCTGATTTGGAGACTTAAAAAAGGGAAAGTGAAAACAAAGAAAGACAAAAGCGTGGAATTATTGGCTGTAACTTTAGGTGTTTACAGAAGCCATTGCACAGTGACTGCCACGCACTTAGCACCCTCTACAATGAGTTTCATGACCACTGTCTTTTTATCACTCTCTCTACCCACTTCCCTTCCCTGCGCATTGTAGAGGAAACCGTAAGCACATATATTTAAAAGAGAAAGCCTTAAAAGATAGAACCACAATGCGCAGTCACATCTAAACTAGTAAGCAAAACAATTCCTTATAATTACTTACTATCCAGCCGTTGTTCATGCTTATAGTTTTTCTTTTTAAGTTGTATGTGTGGATATGTGTGTGGGGTGTGTGTATGCATGTACCTGTGCACGTGCCAGAGGTCCACTAGGGTTTCTTCCTCAGTTTCTCTCCACCTTCTTACTCATTTGTTTGTTTATTTTTAAAGATTTCTTTATTTTTATGTGTCTGAATATTTTGCTTGCGTATGTGTACACCACGCGCATGCCTGGTGCCTGCAAAGGCCAGAAAAAGCTTTCAGATCTCCTGGAACTAGAATTGCAGATGGTTGTTGGCTGCCATGTGGGTGTTGAGAACCACCCAACCTAGGTTCTCTGGAAGAGCAGGAAGTACTCTTAGCCATCGCTCCTGCCCCCCTATCTTATTTTTGAAGAGTCCAACGTTTCTCAGCTAGATTGACTGGCCAATGAGCCCCCAGCATCTGCCTGTCTCTGCCCATTCCCCCAGCACTGGGGTTACCTGTTTGTAACACCACACCCAGCCTCTTACTCTGTGGGGTCCATACTCAGGGGTGCATGCTTGCCTAGNGAGCACTTTACCCATCAAGGCAACTCCCCAGCCCTCATACTTCTAGTTTTGAAGTATAGGTTTAGCTAGCTTTATCCAGGACCACTAAACATTTATTTATATTGCCAGAGGTTAGACCTTTCTTCATCTCCTGAAAGAAACCCTTAGAAAGGTATAATTATGGAAAGGGTGTGTGGGCCAGGGCTGCTGGAGGCTGCTGTCTGTGGATGTGTCTCTGAGACTATATGCCTAAGACATTCTAAGAACTCTTGTTCCACAATGACCTCTTCTGGTGCCCTGGATTTCCTCAACCAGTATGGTACATGGGTCAGGAAGAGTGTGTGAGTGCGTATGAAAACAAAGGTCAATTTTAAATCTAGAGAGGTTTGTGTGAAGAGAGGCACTTCCTGGGGTAGCAGCAAGCTTCATGTCCTTTTTAAAGCTGTTCCATTTTCCCTGAGCTGGCTACACCCATTCACCCAGCCAGCCCTGACACCTTCAACTTTCACCTATATAAGCCGGTGACTCTGCATTCAGAATCCCCTGGGTAAGGAGCCCCATGCAAGCCTTGCTTTGAGGCTATCTGTGCAAATGNGAGTGGGTAAGAAGAGAAGGAAAAGGGACAGTAACTTCATTGATGGGAATGATCAGGTCACATCTTTGTCTTGTTGCCCAACTAGTCCAGCCACTTAAGCAGGTGGGAGTTGAGCTCATNACTGTAAACTGGCAGAAAGGGCAGTTGTGAGACATGGCTTGANGGAACACCTATCAAAAAGCCAGGAAGCCTGGACCCAGCTCAGAAATCATCNCGTTGCCTCCTGGTCTGCACCTACTTCTTATATGAGGTGCTTTTAAAAATCATTCAGGAGCTGGGCAGTGGTGGCACACGCCTTTAATCCCAGCAGTTGGGAAGCAGAGGCAGGCGGATCTCTGTGAGTTCGAGGCCAGCCTGGTCTACAGAGCAAGTTCCAGGATAGCCAGAGCTGTTACACAGAGAAACTCTGTCTCAAAAAACAAACAAACAAACAAAATCATACAGGGGCCTGGGGAGATGGCTGCTCTTCCAGAGGACCCAGGCTTGATTCCCAGCACCCACATGTGCACCCACAATAGTCTATGACTCCAATTCCAGGACATCTGATGCCCTCTTCTGTGCTTCTTGGGCACCAGGCACTCACATGTGGTGCTCAGACATACGTGCAGCCAAAACACTCATATACACAGAGTAATAAAATATTTTTTTAAAGAAGAAAAAGGAAAAAAACAAAACAAAACATCATGGCTTGTTTCTTCCGGAATGTACCATAGCTGGGTTATCCAGTGACCAGTCAGCAGAAGGAAACACCAAACAAAATTTCAAACTATTTCCAATCCNAAGGAATTCTTTCACCTAGCCATTGTGAATTTTCACTCTTTTTCAGTTTCTGGTTTTGCTCTTTCTTACCTAACCGACATAAACCAAGAGCATTACAATTCCTGGATGGGATGCATAGCTTAAGATCTAAAAAGGCAGATAGATGGCTCACTGGGTGCCCTAATCATGATCGTTCCACTGGGGAGGTCAAAGGTGGCCATGGGCATTGCTTGCCCGCCCTCCTAGGATGGACCTGCATGCTAACATAGACCTGCATGTTGCCTGAGACAGGTGACAATGTTATTACTTGCTTTTCACTTTTTCTCTCTTTTCCCTTCTCTGATAAAGGGTAACATGTGGGTTTTTTTTTGTTTTTTTTTAACCCTGGGGCTGTGTAGGTCAACTGGAGGAGAGCCCCAGGCAAGCTCCCACTCCAGAAGCAGGAAGATGGGCCAATAGTTTACCTAGGCAGCTTCCGAGGAATGCAGAAGCCTTCGGGCTCCCTTGCCTGCGCAGATGGCAGCTCTTGCTGTCCCCCAGCCTACACCGTGGTTGGATTGCACAACCTAGAGGCCCGAGCGGAGAGGAACACTGCCTTTCAACCAGTGAGCTTCCAGGAAGAGAAAACCGGGAGGGAAGAGCTGCCCTCAGCTCAGGAGAGCTTCCGCCAGAAGCTAGCTGCCTTTGCAGGGATGACATCCAGCTGTCCCAAAGGCCCCAGGCCCTGCCCTTCTCCACAGCCCCTGCGGGAGTCCCTGCCCTCAGAGGATGACAGTGACCAAAGGTGCTCACCCTCTGGAGACAGCGAAGGTGGAGAGTACTGCTCCATTCTGGACTGTTGTCCAGAATCCAAGGATGCTGTGCATAGCTCTGAGGGCTCTGGCAGACGTGGAGGGGGCTGCTCCCCCATGTGCTGGGAGCAGGGGACATGTACAAGACCAACAGAAGAGGAAAAGCGGGCTCTGAACTTCTCCAGAGAGTGTTGTGGCCAGGGATCCACAGCAAACCCATCTCGTCTGGGCCCCAAGAAGCCATCCCTTAACTCAGAGGCTGCTAGCTCTTCAGACGGCCTGTCCTGTGGCAGTGGCAGCAGCGGGGCCAGCAGCCCGTTTGCTCCCCACCTTGAGAATGACTACTGCTCTCTCGTGAAGGAACCAGCCCTGGGAAAGCAGCAGGACTCCAGTTGCCATGTAATCACCTCTGGCAAATGTGTGGCGCAAGCTGGGGAGCTCCAGCCCCCAGCCCTTCCTAGGGAGGCTGTGCAGCCTGAACCCATCTATGCGGAAAGTACCAAGAGGAAGAAGGCGGTGCCGGTGCCTTCAAGACCCGAGACCAAGGCAGAGCAGGTAGCCGCTGGCCACAGCCAGGGCCAAGTATGGACAGGTGACACCTGGGCTCAGAAGACATCCTCTGGCTGGAGCCAGGACAGGGAAGGCACAAACATGGCTCCTCAGGTGGCAACCACCATTACTGTCATTGCTGCCCACCCAGAAGAGGACCATAGGACTATCTATCTGAGCAGTCCTGACTCTGCGGTGGGGGTGCAGTGGCCACGTGGGCCTTCGAACCAGGACGTACAGGCTGGCGAAGAGGAACCCTTGGTTGTGCAGGGGCTAAGCTCACGGGAGAGCCATCCACATAATGTGACTGAAAACATNCCCAAAGAGAAGCCCGCCATTCCTCCTAAGCTGTCCAAAAGCAGCCCAGGAGGATCCCCAGCATCACCGGCAGCCTCTCCTCTGGCTGACCACAGTGATGGGAACACTGGTGGGAGCAGCGCTGGACCCCAACTTTTGTCTAGAGTTCCTACTAATCGAACTTCTTCCTGCCAGATCAATGGCGTTGCCGCCGGGGACCCTGCCAAGTGTCCCCCACCATCCACCTCCTCATCAGCCTTGGACCAGAGACGTCCAAGGTACCAGACTGGTGCTTGGAGCCGCCAGTGTCGGATAGAGGAAGAGAAGGAGGTCGGGCAGGAATTGTTGAGTCAAAGTTGGGGGAGAGAAGTGGAAAATNGTACCATAGACCATTCGAACTCCTCTACCTGGCACCGGCTCCATCCTACTGACGGCTCCTCCTCCGGGCAGAACGGCAAGGCTAGCACTGGTATGAGCAAATCGGCTTCCTTCGCCTTTGAGTTCCCCAAGGACAGAGGCAGGATGGAGGCGTTCTCCCCACCTCCCCCACCTCCAAAGTCAAGGTGAGTACCACTGCCTATGTGGAAAGAGTGCTAAGAAAAAAACACCAGTCTGTAGAGCCTTTCCCCAGAAACCTTTGCTTTTGCTGCCTCTCAGGAAAGCCTAAGGCCCATCCTGGAGTGCTGCCTGCAAGGCACCAGTGTCTACCCAAAGGCCATTGTGCATTATGTAAATTTCCCAGAGTCCCAGCTCAGCCTTGAGAAAGCAGGAACTCTTGCTTGGTGCTGTCTCTTATACACATCTAGATGTGTATAAGAGACAGGGATATAGTACAGCGGCAGAGCCCTTGTAGCAGATGCAAGGCTGCGCCTGTTTGATCTTAAGCACTGAAAAAAAAAAGCACTTGGGTGTGGACAAGCTCTGTGATAGAGCCCATGCTTAATCCGAGTGAGGCCTGGGGTTGGATCCCCACTATCACAAAACGAAACAAAACAACGTTCACAAGTTGCTGCTCCTTATGCCACTTTAAAAAAAAAAATCTACCCCCTCCTCGGGTCTCTAAGTATCTTCCACAGTGTTTTCTTGAAAAGCTCCGAAACTTCCTCTGTTGCAACACAGAAAAGAGGGCTAAAGGGGTCGCAGTACAGAAATTAGGTAGGTAAAGCCGAGAATGTACATGATAAACTATTACTGCCATATTAGGCCTCAGAGGACAATTTTTGTTTTTCTGGTTTTTTTTTTTTNTTTTTTGGGAAGCTTTACACATGGTTAAGCACCTCTCATGTGGATTTTTCAAAGGGGAAAAAAGAGTACAGTTTGGGGTCAGCATGCTGAAGCTCACAGCTTTCTCCTTGCCTTGCTATTCTACTGCTAGTTTAACGTGCCTTTCAAAAGCTCCAGGAAAANAAATGTCTTTTCTAAGCTATTGAACTGTGAATGGAATTTAAATTCTGGGGAATTTTTTTTCTCCCCTTTTAGTGAAAGCAAAACTGGTTTTGATGGAGAAAGGAATAACCTGCTGTTACAAAAAGCCAGGCTTCCCAACTGGTCT
Source organism: Neotoma lepida (assembly GCA_001675575.1). Taxonomy (NCBI): domain Eukaryota; kingdom Metazoa; phylum Chordata; class Mammalia; order Rodentia; family Cricetidae; genus Neotoma; species Neotoma lepida. The sequence goes on along the minus strand of LZPO01044520.1, from coordinate 191,056 downwards.
CTCTAGCCCTGTTGCTGCCAGTGTTCTGTTTGAGCAGCAACCTCTAGGCTGCTGTCAGAAACAAGGGAATTGACCACAGAGAGAAGCCGCCGTGACATTTGGCTTTGAACATCAAGGCGTTTTAGGCTGTGATGAGATCTAACACAGGCTTGCTTTCATGACCACTGCTGTGTTCTGCTATTCCATTGGCTCCCCACCGNGCCGTATTGACACCTTCCAGAGTCTTGGGTGATTGTAGACTCTGCCTGGTCCCTCAGCTACAGTTTTAACTCCCTGAAAGAATGAACGATTCAGTAGCTGAGTTCACATTATGAGACNCTTCCTATGGGGGCAGCATGGATTTTTTTTCAGACGTTAGACATAACAACTCACCTAATTCTTAGAGTAGACCCCTGAGAGATGAATTTCCAGCCACAGTCCACAGATCACGAAACAGATGGAGAGCTGAAGAAACCTGTCCCTGACAGCTTTGCCACAACTTGTAGCTCAGTTCCTAACCTCACAGCGTACATCCAGGAATAGAGCAACAGAGCAGGGTGTGAGAGCAGAACACTGCTGTTGTGCCTGCGTGACTAGGTCCTGGGTGCTGGTGGGGCACCAGAGTCAACATCACAAAGCCAGCCTATTCTGTGTCACATGTATCAGGTGAGCAAGCCTTGTACTGTCTCCTAGAGTCTCTTAAATGGGATGCTTATACTTGCCTGACACCTAAATTACTTTTTATACGTATGTGTATGCTGCAGACATACACATGTGTTGTGGTCAGAGGACAGTTTGCAGGAGTCAGCTCTCTCCTTCTACCATATTGGTTTCAGTAGGTGTCAGCCTTTACCACTGAAGCATCGTGGGCTCTAACCTCATTATTGAAATGAAATGAACAGAGTTCACCGAGGAGGTTAGTTATTATTCAGGTAAAAAGTGCCCCAGGGTGTCAAGTGTGACAGTGGCACCCTTGTCTTGTAGGAATCAGCCTGATCCAGTCCTGGGTATACCACCCAAGTCTTAGAAAAGTAACTAAAACTTCTCACTTAAGAGTCATAGGACTTGGAGAAGTCTTGGTAACCATAGCAACATGACTCAGAAAGGGTTTTAATTTAGCATCTAGGGTGATTCAGAAACCCTAGGTCCAATAAGCTATGACAAAACCTTTGGGTTATATGTAGCTCAAATAAGGTAGGAACCTCAGAGGTTCTGGGTTCCATTTCTTCAAGAACAAACAAACAAACAAAAGTCTTCAAAACCACAGCATACAATTTAGAGAAAGTCAAACACGTTCGTTTGGGATGCATTCTCATTTTTCCTGTATTGCTGGCAGGCACTGCCTTTTGGATCTTTACATCTCTCCTGTGAGCAGATAGAGGGCAGGCTTGGGACTATAAACTGTCTTTGAAATCTGGAACTCAGTATGCATTGAATTCTTTTAAGGAAGACTGCAAAGGACCCCAAAGCATTCTGATCTCAGAAATCAAGTTGCAGGCCAATGAGAAGGTTAGGGGCCACGCAGCCCCAGCTGAGTCAATAGCAATCATGGGGCACAGTGGTAATTATGGAAGATGATATCAGTTTTCCAAGATGGAAATTGTGGAGCATCTTCAGGCAACATGGAAGGTTAATCTGATTTCCATGCATAGGGCCAGGCTTTGTTTCTAATGATCAGCTTCGTTATTTGTGTTATGTATGCTTAGCACCTAGACAAAGGTTGCTTCATGCAGGACTGCGTTGTGTTCTACTTACATAATGTGGAGAGAGAGAAACAGATTCACCTGCTTCCTGACCCCTGTCTTGAGGGGAGTGGCTTGGCTTTCTACGGTCCTATATTGAGTGAGTAGCTTATCTATCTCTTTGAGATATTACCTCCTGCTGTAATGTTTTGCAAGACAGACTCCAAGCCTATTTAATGTGCCTTTCTTGGCTGAGTCTGGACCCTTTCTTACTGACTGCTGCCAAGGCAACTGACTACATCCACAAACTCACACAGCTTAGGATGATGGACCTTACCAGGTTTCTGGGTCACCTTGTCCCCGTTCAGGGCAGGATTCTAAGATAAGGATTGACAAGTACTGTTGGTTGTTGGCTAGGAAACAAACAAACAAAAACTGCAGGCAAGAAGCGTGGGGTTGTGCGTGCATGTGTGTGCACTTCACCTTCAAGACTTTGTGCGTGCATGTGTGTGCACTTCACCTTCAAGACTTGAGGCAGTTAAATTAGAGCAGCAACACCTGAGAAAACAATTAAGGTGCACGAATTCTTTCTGCCTTTTGTTTCTGGGCAGATGCAAATCTAGTTTGACATGACTTATGACTTTTGAGCGACAAGGTCAGTAGAAGGCGATTTATCTGGTTAGGGCCAGCAGGCAAGCAGTTCACAAAGAGACCCAAATTAAAAGGGTAGGCGTGGCCAGGCTCAGAGGTGGGCTTGATGGTGGAATAAGAAAACAAATGGGTTTATGTTTCTGTCTAGTCTGGGTCCAGGTAAGGCTAATCCAGAGAAAAGTTTCCCACGCAAGTAGGAGATATTTTTGTTTTGATGTTACCAATTTTCTATTTGACCCACTCCATGGTACCTTGTTCTTTCCCTTTTGGGGATACTGGGAAGCGATGCTGAGCCTTGTTCAGCTCCCTCCCGTTCTGGAGGGAGAGCATTACCCGTAGTTCTTTTCTGTCCACAAAGGCAGCCACTTTGCTACCGGGAGGAACTGATACATCTTCATTGTGTGGTCTCTCCTGAAACATGGTCACACAGCATGACCCCAAGGACAGGAAGAGCATGAGTAAGATGGCTGTGGCTTCAGCCTCCATATCCAATCTGATTAAAGCTTTTACCTCTTTATTTCAGCCCCACTTCGTATTGTAGTGAACTATAGGGGGTGACACCAATGCATAGGAAGTCTCGAGACGTCATGGGCTCATCTGGGTGGCAGTTTGAACAATCAGTTTGTATTAGGAAGCACTGTGTATAGAGAACATTCTCTATGTGTAGCCTTCCTGACCATGTTTAAATAAGAGCTGGAATTGGGTTAGGGAGACTGCATATTGGGCATATTCCATGGGGGAAACTCCATACCCTCCACACACAGTTTAGCAAATGGAACAAGGCACATGTGTCAACAATGAAGTTTATACTCCACTATGCCATAGTCAAGCCAGCAGTTAGCCCCTTCCCATGAGCTTGTAGACAGAATCTGAAAACAGGGCATCTCATATGCCATAAGCAGAAAGTATTAAAATTATTTCTTGTCTTCTTATTCTATAATTTTTAAACAATTTCTGACTATGTATATATATATAATCTTTAAAGAATTTCTATGCACTTTTGAGCACATATGCTGACTACACCTAGGAGTTAGATAATCTCTAAGTCATTGGACATCTACTAATGACCTACTTTTTATTGGGCTGCATGCAAGATGCTAAGAATCCAGCAATAGGGTTTTTTTCCTTGGGTTCTGAGGATTTCATCAGTGCAAAGAAAATGAGCAGGTGTTCAGTCTGACCACCAAAGGCTCACCCCTGCTTTGACTTCCTTTGATGAGGCGGTTTCTTAATAGACCTGGGCTCTGTACAGTACCGGAAATGGGAACTAAGTTCAGTGTGCAGGACTCAGAGAGTCACAGCTCTCTCCTTCATGCCCTGCTGGTATCACTCTACAGAAAAGCACCTAACTTCTTACTTGACACAAAATAGGTGCCCAAGAGATGTTGACAAAAGAAGCAAATAGCTTGGGATATGAAGTATCCTGAGCCTAGGTCTCTTGGTAGCCCTACGCTCTCTTCATGCCTCATTTGGGGAGGGTTACAGAGAATGTCTCACATTGCACTAAACTTGGCCCATGTTTTCAGCTCCTCGAGAGACTGTAAAGTCCCCAGAGTGCATGAACTATGTCACATATGTTTCTGCTAAGCATTTCCATCACACCCTTTAGCACAGAGCCAGATACATTGTACCCTTTAGCACAGAGCCAGATACATTGTAGATATTCAGTGCCCAATCTCTTTTTAAAAACATTATTATGGACAGATAGCTCCACAGTTAAGAGTGTTTACTGCTCTCAGAAAAGACCCAGATTCAGTTCCCAGCACCCATTCCAGTTACAGAGGATCCGACACCCTCGTCTGACCTCCACATACATGCTGTACATAATACACTCAGGCCCGCACAGGTACACATAAAATTAAATAACTAAACATTAAAAAATTATTGCTGTGTGTGATGTGTGTGGGCAGATGTACCAGGCTACGTGTGTAAAGGTCAGAGAACAACTTTGTGGAGCCAGTTCCACCTTTGCGAGGGTTCTGGGGACCAAAGTCAGGTCACCAAGCCTGCACACATGCCCTTAGCTGCTGAGCCATCTAGCCAGTCCAGAATTTAGGATTTTTAAGAAGGCCATAGCACACTATGGATTGAACAACTCTTCCTCTGCCTTTTCAACCAACACCTACTGTAATTCCGTGGCTGTCCCTGCTCAAAAGAATGTTGCCACCTTGAGTTAAATAAGCCGAGGTTAATAATTGTCCGTGCTTCAAGGTGGGCAAACACAGTGGGGCACAATGCATTCTTTCATGGATTAATCTCTCTACAGCGATTGTCCATTTTAGTCTTACAAGTGGCCTCTGCTACTTAGCTTTTGTGT
>LZPO01044520.1:169233-186284 GCA_001675575.1 Neotoma lepida | reverse complement strand
CACAAGAATGTTCCTTTTGGGTAATAATCATCTGGAATCTTCTTCCCCACCAGTGAATTACAAGAATTACAGGATGTCACTTCTCTGAGCATGACTTTTTCTTCCTTTCTGAGGGAGGTTAGGAAATACAGACTGTCTGCATCTGGTAACCGAAGGGACTTGGTTGCTGGGATGGCCTGACTGCTTTGGGGGCCTGGGATTAACCAACTGGTAGGCAGTTTTCTCCATTGGTGTCCCAAGGCGTGTTTTGCTATGTGAGTATAGTTGATTGGGTTAGCTTTAATTCTTTCTTTCATGATTGACAGATGAACTACAGAGAGTCCTTGCTGTCCTTCATGCAGGCAGCACCTACATTTCAGATTTTCAGCATCTTCAATCTCTGTGTTGTTGAAATCCTTCAGCATTTGTTTCTAATGGCTTTGGGCAGATCCCAGGAAATATTAGGTGATAAGCATGTTCATATTCTTCCCATGCAGCTTTGGAAAATTCCCTGCTTCACCTAGCTTATGCCCAGTGCCCTAGATGACTTATTCTCCATGCTTTCCTGACAGGCAGACTGTTATACATAATTATTCTTTACTGGGTGACAAGGGAAGCCTCCACATTGAAGGCTTTTTAAAAAAAAAAAAAAAAGCATGTGCATTTATGTGTGCAGGTATGTAGCTCTGTGAAAGTGCATGTAGAGGCCAGAGGCTGACGTCTATCTTAGTTATTTCTTCACCTCAGTTTTTGAGACAAGTTCTTTCACTGGACCTAAGCTCACCATTTCTAGCTTGGTCAACAAGCCTCTCCTCCCCACATACACCATTCTTCCCCCAGCACTGGGGTCACAGGCCTCTGCCACCATGTCCACTGTTTTAGGTGGAAGCTGGGGACCCCAACCCAGGTCTTCATTCTTGGTCAACAAACATTACCCAGTGAGCCATCTCCTTAGTCCAATAGCCTTCTTCTTTTCCTCAGACATTGTTCTTCAGCTAATTATTGTTTCTATCACCATCAAATGATTCTTTGACTTCTCGGTAGTTTGGCTTTCAGCCATTTCATACCCTTTTACCTAAGTGTTTTCAAAACTTCTTTCAAAGTCTAAAACCAAGCTAGACCATCAGGGTGTCAGAGTGTGCTACTCTATTCTGTCTAGCCTAGAGTTCCTGGGTTGAGTGTTAGCAGAAAATGTAACCTTTGATTTCCGACTGAAATGCTGAATTTCAGTGCTGAATTCATCCCGAATTGTGGGAAACAAGTCAGGATGGCTGCTGCTCTTTGGGAGCTCCATGTTGCCAGTCAAGATTAATGGGAATAAAACAGACTGCGTAAATATAAGAATTGTTGAGATCAGTGGACATAACAGTAAGTAACATAAATTTGAAGACAGGTAAGAAAGCAAAGGAGAGCCTGGAATTTTTAAAGTTAGTCATCAAAAATAATTCTTACTGAATTGTGTTGGTCGAAGCATAAGTAAGCTTTGTAGCCCAATGTCTTTGAACCAGGAGGGCAGACTCTTCTACGCCAGTTTAGATCAGTTAGAATACTTCCCTCGAGAGAGGGAGAATCTAGCCTGTGAGAGAGGTTTCCGCAATTGATTAGTAGTGTCTGCAGGGTGTGCAGCGATGGGAGTTCTGACACATGTGCTAGTTATTTGTATAATCAGCATTAAAACCCAAAATTTATCATATAAGATGCAAAAAGGCTGATGCTCAATAACCATTCTCTATGTTAAGTTAGGAATTCAACAATTCTTTTATTTTGGAGATGGGAGTCTCTATTCTGTCTAGCCTAGAGTTCCTGCATTGAGTGTTAGCAGAAAATGTAACCTTTGATTTCCGACTGAAATGCCGAAATGTCTTGTTTCCTCTCAGTGACTGATCCATGACTTATCACTAAGTGACTACCCATTCCTTAAGGGGGTACTTCTTTTTATAGACCTTCCATTTATTTCTTCATCTGTTAAGCAGTGTGTGTTCAACCCTTTCTTTTTTGACTTGTCCTGTGGGCTTTCTATGTCAGTGACTGGAAGGTGAGGGACCAGATATGGGAAGTGTGTCAGAATCCTGGGATGGTTCATCTGAATTTGGAAATAAAATATTACGCATTCAAAATGGACAAACAGAAGAAAACTAATTTTCCTAACACATGCTGGTAAAAGATAGATCACCATTTATATAAAGATGCTTTCTGGGGACAAGGAACATCTATAAGATTTGATAGAACAGGGCAGATATGTGCTGATATGTCCCAATTCCTTGATGTTATGGCTGGAGTTTAGAATGCCCCCATGTATTTGAATACTTTGACCCTGGTCATTCCGGTAGGTGTAACATTTATGAGGAGGGAAGTGTCTAGCTTAAACAAGTGGGTCACTAGGGGCTGAGCCTTGAGATTTATAGACCCATTCTGTTTCCTGTTTCCTCTCTGCTCCTGGTGACCATGGAGGGAACTATATACCTCACGCTCCTGCTGCCACAGAGCTGCCTGCTGCCATGCCTCACCCACTGTGAGAGCCTCTATATCAAACATGAGCCAAAATAAGCCTGTCTTCCCTTTAGTTGCCTTCCAGGTATCTGCTCGCAGTGATGAGGAGAACGTGAACACACTTGACAACATTCATTCAGTTTCCTTCCTCCCTGCATCCCTCCTGCTCTCTCTCTCTCTCTCTCTCTCTCTCTCTCTCTTTCTTTTTTCCTTCTCTTTCTTTTGTGTGCATATTTAGGGGGATCTGCACATGTGTGTATGCATATGTAGAGGCCAAAGGTCAACCTTGGGAAGGTTTTTCCTCAGGAGTCATACACTTTTTTTGTTTTTTGAGACAGGCTTTCTCACTGGGACCTGTGGCTTGCCCATTGGTCCAGGCCAGCTGACCAATAAGCCCTTTGCCCCCACCTGTCTCCACCTCCACAGTTCTGGGTTATTAATTGCCTCTAGTCCCAATTTTTGGTGGGGGTGTAGGGTTCGAACCCAGGTCTTCTTGCTTGCACAGAAGCACTTTGCTGACTGAGCTATTCTCTTAGCCTCACTTATTACTTTTTTAAAATTGTCCTTTATCTACTCACGTCACCTCCAAATTTTACAATAGAGAAATTTTCTGTAGATTCTAGATGGATGCCCTTGATCCTCTGCTCACACTATTCTCAAAGCTTGCCCACATTTCCTCCAAATGTGTAAAGAAAGATCCCAAGTGCCTTATGTGTGTGTGCTAGGCCCTCATGGTTCAGGGTCCGAGACTTCTTTTATGTTGATGTTATTTAATTCCTATACACTGAGGAGTGGGTATGAGTGGAGCCTGGACCATTTACTAGTGGGGAAAGTGCGGATCGTTTCTTAGATGATTTTAACAAACTAGTTTATTATAAGGGAAAAAATGAAAATAAAACCATACTGAAAGTTTGATTTATATCATCATACATGAAGATGGACTGGGATAATGAGAGAGAAAAACCAAAAGATGGACTAAAAATAACTCACCCTAACATATAAGCTGTAACACAGTTGGGCCGTTTCTACTGAATGGAGGGTACCACAAGCAGGGAACCACTGAGTAAGAGATGAAACAATGGAGAAAGTTTGATGCAGAGGGTATCTCAGAAGGTTGTAATGCACCTGGGACAATATGAGGAACCCGGTAGCTAAGTGGGCAAGAGACGTGGATAGACCATGGAAAAACCAGAATGTAGGGGTGGAGAAGTTATTTAATCTTATTGATCCTCAAAGGAAGAGGGTGGGGAGTTGGCTCGGAGGGTAAAGCATTGGCTGCACCGGTGTGAGGTCTTTCTTGGGCTCAGCTCCTCAGAACCCACGGAAAACCACATGCTATAGCATGCGTGTGTAATCCCATCATTCCTAGGGTGAGATGGGAGGCAGAAATACGAAGAGCCCGAGAAGCTCGTGGGATGGCTAGCCTGCCGTGTGCCATGACCAAGAGACTCTGTCGCATTCAAAGTAGAAGGCCAGGACTGAGACCTGAGGTTGGTCTCAAGCCTCCATGTGCCCACCACAGCACACCACACCACAGGTACACAGGAGTGCACACGCACACACACACACGCACACACACACACAAAGATGAAAAAGCATGGCAATAGCAATAAAGAGAAATGAAATTAAGAAACAACAAGCTTGCCATATACCAGATTTATACATCAAGTATTACCCAAATTTTGGCAAGGAGAGGAAAAAAGCTATCTATGTCCTACTGGCAAAAGTTGAGGCTGAAGTGATTTTTTTTTAATAAATAATATGATGTTATCTCATAAAATTAGCTATTAGAATATACTATATCCACATAATCTTCATTCTTGAGAAATACACACAGGGGTCAATGAGGGGACATATACAAGGAAAACAATTGCGGTATTGCTTATAGTAGCAGGAAGTTTGAACAATCCCAGATATTCATCTCTCGAGAAACAGGTAAGTGAAATGTCACTGAGTATAAAATGGAACTGCCTAATGTAAGCCAAAAGCAGTGAACCAAAAAATGTGTACAAAAACATAGATGGACCTAAAACTGGAGTGAAATTATTGAAAGACCAAGGGCACATTGCAGAGTACAGTTAACGTAAACTAACACAGGCACAAAGTAGCAGTGTAACATGCCGTATCTCTCTGGGCTGTGGGAAGATTTCTAGCAAGCGAAACCCGGGGCCTGGTACCTGCTAGGCAAGTACTCTACCACTGAAGTACACACACAGGCCTTTCTTAAAGCTTAAGATGGGGTCTCACGGGCTGGAGAGATGGTTCAGTAGTTAAGAGCACTGGCTGTTCTTCCAGAGGACCCAGGTTCAATTCCCAGCACCCACATGGCAGCTCACAACTGTCTGTAATTCCAGTTTCAAGGTACCACCAATGCATATAAATAAAAATTAAAAGAAAAAGATGGGGTTTCACTAAGTTGCAGACTGGCCCTGAACTTGTGAGTCTTCTGTTTACCACCCCCTCCCCCCGCAACCCCACCAACTTACTGGGATTACACATCTGCCCCGCCAGGCCTAGCTTCCCTTCCCACCAAAGGAAAGAAACATGCTTTGCTTTCATATATTTTTAGGTGATTTTTTTTTTAAAGCTGTGGCAAATTACCTCTAGCATAGAGTTTGCAATCTTGAACCATTTTTACATGCAAAGCTGAGTAGTAAATACAGTCATTACTCCATATCCAAAGGAGATGGATTCTAGCACTACCCAAGGATGCCAACCTCCCTGGATGNTCAAGCCTCTTGGAAAGTAGTTTAGCATTTGCATATGACCTATCCACATCCTCCCAGTTACCCTCTATCATCAGTAGAACTATTTCAACAACGCACACAGTGTAAATGATTTGTAAGTAGTTGTTGTAGTAGAGTGCATGGCAGACAATGGTGGGAAACCCAAGTGTGAATATTCCCAGCAAAAACCGCTTTTACTTCCAAATACTGTCTCTCTATGCTGGCTAAGTCTGAAGAATCAGAACCTGTGGGTTGTGAGTTGACTACAAACTCACATAGTTGTACAGTCAATCTCCAGAATTCTTTTCATCTTGCAAAACTGAAACTCTGCATCAAACAATACCTCACCACTTTCCCTTACCCCTGGCCCTGACAGCAACCATTCTATTTCCTGTTTCTGATTCTGCACTAGATAGTTCATGTAAGTGGGGTCATGTGCTAGATGTCTTTTTGTGACAGGCTGTTGCACCTGGCACAGCATCTTCAAGTTTCATCCATGCCATGCTTTGACAGAGTTTCCTCTTAAGGCTTAACATTCTGCTGAGCCCTGTACTTTGTCTATTCATCTGTTAATGGACACTTGGACGGCTTCCATTTTTATAGCTATTGTGAATAATGTTTCTTTGTGCATGGTCTCCTGTGCTATGCCTTTGATTTTTTTTTTTTTTNATAGCCAGGAGTTAGAATTGCTGAATCATTTTATATTTAATTCAAAAAAAATTTTTGGAGGAGCTGCCACACAGTGATGTCTTGTAACTGTTGTGCCACTATTATTCTCATCAGTGGTAAACAAGGGCTCAGATTTCCCCACATCCTCTCTATAACTTGTTACTTCCTGGGGATTGTTTGTTTTGTTTTTATATAGTAGCTCTTCTTATGAGTATGAAGTAGTATCTCATCATGATTTTTATTGGCATTTCTTTAGTGATTAATAATCTTAAAAAAAATCTTTCCATGTGTTTTCTGGCTATTCTGAACATTAGAGGAGTGTGTATTTAAGGCCTTTTCCCATTTTAAACTTCTGTTGTTACTATTGTCATAGTTACTGAGTTGTGGAAGTTCATGTGCACTGCATGTTGAATCCTTATTAGAAATAGTGTTGCAAATACCTTTATCCCAGCCCATGGGTTGCTTTTTCACTATGTTGAGGGTATCCACTGATGTATGAAATCATTTCATTTTGATGCAGTCCAATTTATCATTGCGTCTCTTGGTTCAGTTCCCAGAAGTCATTGCCAAATGTAGTGTCCTGAATCTTTGGTCCCATTTCCTTCTAACGACATGATTGCTTTAGGCTTTACATTTAGGTCTTCGATCCACATTGGGTTAGTTTTCATTGGTTAATTAGGGTCCAAATCCATCCAGTGTTCTAATCTAACACCACTTATTGGAAAAACTGTCATTTCCCATCAAATGGTCTTGCCACCTTGAATATTGTCTGAGCAATATGTTTAAATAAGTTCCACAGTCTTAATTACCACAGTTTTGTGATAACTTTTTTAATTAAGAAACCCAAGATTTCCAGTATTTTGACAAGATTATTTTGTCTATTTGTTGTGGCTCAAAAGTTCATATCAATCTTAGGATGAAATCTCCAGCTTCTGGGGGGATCTAGCGTGGATTAATTGTGGCCTTAGATTCATGTCTGTACATTTTTCTAGAAAAGAACTAGGCAGAAGCAAGGATGGCGGGCGTTTGGAGTATTACAGACTGAGGAGGTTGGAGCCAAGGCTGAGGGTAGGGAAATAGAGTCATTGAGGAAAGAGTGTTGAGGAACTGACCAGGGAGTGTGAAAAGAGCCTGTGAGTAGTTCTGATCCTTCTTGGATAACAGACTGCAGCAGCATAAAGGAGAAGAGTTCATCCTATCAGCTTTGTTCCAAGCAGCCTTCCAAGCAAGGGGGGTCAAAAAGACAGATAGTGGGGTACGGGTGCATCATCTGGAAAGTGGACTTGTACTATCTGAACCAAGAACAAGAGGATGAGAATTCTGAAACCAGACTCACCAAAGCCAATAGCTTAGAAACAAAACTATTACCATCAGGCCTAAGTAATCTTCATGGGTGGATTGTTAGAAGTATAGATAAAGACTACAACCAGAGTGACTCACATAGTGAGAGGAGGTCACTACTGGCTTGGTTGAGTCAGCCTCTAGAGGTATTTGCTGTCTCATGAGGCTGTGACATGAAGAGGAAGATTTTGTCCTAGGGAGCCTGAGGTATTCGAAGGAGATGCTCTTCTGCAAATGATAAGATAATATAATCAGGGCTGTTCTTTTCCTACGTTTTCTTATACTAAAAGCCAGGCAGTGAGTCGAGTAACCTGATTGGCTGGGGGCAATGAGTTGAGTAATATGATTGGCTGGGAGCTGTGTTGGCATCTGCATCTGGAGCTATGCTCTTAATGATCCAGATGTTTGACACACAGATTCAAAACGAGATCTGAAGGATGAACAAATCAACTCTTTCTGGTTAGTTTAGAATAAAGTGTGTCCTCAAAGCATCATCTTGGTTATTCTTTCCCCTTTAGGCTCCCTAAAATGCCATAATGAAAACAGAAGCATAAAGGTGGAGTGAACCCTCTAACCCTTCTGGTTTGGTAGTGAGAAGAACACTGCTTGATTTACTGGAGGCTGCTGAAGTCATTGCTCTGTTATCTCTCCATTTGTCCATCCTATCATCCACTCCTCTGTCTGTCCATCCATCTAACTAGCACTTTCTATGTGCATGGTATTATTTGTGGTACTCTGTAAATGCTAACCCCAGAACCTTCCCTGCATCCTTAGAGACAAACATTCATGATTTACATTATAAATTGGAAGGTCAAACAGAGAAACCAAGTACATTTTTTTTCCCAAGACACAGCCAGTAATCTTGGGAAATTCCGGTGTTCGGGCTAAGCTACCATGCCAGTGGCCTCTAAGGTGAACTGGAAACCCATTCAGGAGGTTAATCAATTGCTTGGATGGCCACTCTCCCACAGGCTCCCAAGGGCCCTGCCTATGTACAGGGTAGGTCATGGGAGTACCCTGCTGTGACCGGCAGTTGCTTAGCTTGTAACTGCTTTCATCTCCTCTCCCCAGCCACCCCTCTTGTGTGAACAGAAGGGTCAAGCTTCCTTCTTCTCTGTAGACTTTCCAGGCTGTAAGCTGGAACACATGTTCTCAGAGGGTCGTATTGGAGATGAAGGGTCACGGGTTGGGCAATGGAGTCTAACTGCTGAGTTCTTCAGCACTCCCCACTTATTGCTCAACTGCTTTGTCTCCATCTTAGCCTGCACTGAAATCTCATCCCAGGAAGCTCCGGGTATCTGCCGTCTCACCCCTGAACCTGGCAGCCCAACACATCCATGAGAAAGCACACACTCATGACACAAACACGAGACTGCTTCTTGGAAACCCAAATGATCCATCTTTAACCAATGTAGTGTCTCTTAGCAGCAAAATGTAGAGTTAGGGCAGATCCCTGTTTCTGTTGACCGATTTCAGCATTTTGATCGTTGACCAAAAGCAACTAGGAGCCCTAACACTCTGTGTGTGTGTGTGTGTGTGTGTGTGTGTGTGTGTGTGTGTGTGTGTGTGTGTGTTTCTGAGACTATCAGTATGCCAGCCAGCTTACTGTCAATGTACTTCAGTGGAGGGAGGATTCATTTTGGATCATGGTTCAGAAGATTTTCAAGATGGTCAGCTAGCTCCTTTACTTTGGGCTTGAGGCAATTCAGAATGTCACAGCAGAGGAGGCTGCTCACCTCCTGTCAGCCAGGAAGCGAGTGACAGTAAGAAAGGGGCTTTGAACAAACACATCCTTTAGGCTACACCTGATAAACTTTCCACTGTCTCACATAATGTCTCAGGTGAAGGACCCATCTGTGAGTGAGTTAATACTCCAAGGAGGTCAGAGCCCTATAGCCCAATCTCTTAACAGTGCCGTCTCTGGACATGGTTGTGCTAGGGACCGTCAGCATATGAGTTTGTGGGGGACATTGATTCTGTGGGTGATATTCCAGATGCATATAACAACAGGAAAAACCGGTCTCACTTGGTTCAATATACTCACTCAGCGATACGCACAGAAGACTTCTATGATCAAGTACATGGGGCCTTTCTGTACACATCAGGCAGTTAGAGATGCAGAGAGCAGTAGCAAGGTGTCTTCTAATTCAGTCACTTACCACCTGGAGACATTGTCAGGTTTCATGGCTTAAGGTCTTAGTCCCTGCTTGCCTCTGCCCTCTTTCAGATCCTGATGAGAAGCCCTGAGTTGTTTTACCTATGCTTCTGACTGAGCTGTAAATAGGGCTCCCATCATTCCTCCCCTAGGCTTGATTGATTTGCTAGAGAAACTCAGGAAGTAGATCTATTTACACGTTTATTAGAAATATCTCCCAAAGGCTTCTGATGAATACCAGGTGGAGTGTAAATAGGTCAAGGTACATGGCTAGGGTGCGGAGCTTCTATGTCCTTTCTGGTGGACCACTCCCAGGAAACAGATATGTTCAGTTCCCTAGAAGGGACTTAAGCCCCGCCCCTTGGATTTATGATGCAGACCTGATTGATTTAAACATTCCCTATTAGTGATTAACTTAACCTTCAGCCCTTTCCATTCCCTGGAGCTTGGGAAGTGGGGCTAAAAGTCCTAACCCTCTAATCCTGCCATAGTTATCCTTCCTGTGACCAATTTCCACCCTACGACTCCTCTAGATGCTGTCAGCCATCAGCCAACTCATTAGTATATAAAAAGATACTTACCATTTTGGAGAGTCTAAGAATCTCAGGAGTTGTGTGTCAAGGAAACTAGGACAAAGATTAAATATACATTTTATACTGCCACAGTTTCTCTTGAATTAATTATGGCTTTATCTCCATTTTTATTTTATTTAAAAGATTTATTCTTACTTTTGAATGGTTTGCTCTAAATGTANAATTGAGCCAAAGGGCCTTTAAGGCTGTAAAATCTCATCAGACTGGCGAGGCATTGGTTGCACATGCAAATGAACAAGCCTGTGTTGTGGGGACCAGAGACCGGAGATGTCATCTAATCACAGATGAAACTGATTTTCTAAACTTATACACGCAAATAAATGAGTGGGGAAGGTTCCCCAGAGCAGCCTGTTCCTTTTAGTCTTCTCAGGTGGCACCGAGGCCTTTGCAAAATAACTCTGAGAACATCTTCACCAAACAGCATGAAGAGGGAAGATACTCAGAAGTTCAGAAGTTCAGGCTTGTCATCATTAGATCTCTCAAGTTGAAAGCCAGGTTGGAACACATGAGATCCTGTCTCTAACCAAAAAAAAAAAAAAAAAAAAAAAAAGAGCTTGAGAGTGGTGCCTCCTGCCTTTAATCCCAAAAGCAGATGCAGAATCAGGCAGATCTGAGTTCTGGGCCAGCCTGGTCTACAGAGTAAGTTCCAGGACAGCCAGGGCTACACAGAGAAACCCTGTCTCAAAAACAAACAAAACAGACAAAAAATACTACTAATAAATTCTCTTTAAGTTTGTTGCCAGCCTAATTCCATATTCTCCAAAAAGACTATACAATGTATTGAAATGTAGGCTAATTTAAGACCATTGTATTTTGTAGATAATAGAAAGTTTCTCATTCAGTCATCAGTTGCTCAGCATTCCNGCCTCTTGCATGTTTTGCCAGGCAAGGCTAATTCTTTGTTAAGGAGAGTGTTTCTTCTCTCAGATGCCAGGGAGATATTGAAACAGAGGCAGATAAACTGAATCAAGAAGTACTTAATAATCACTCTGTGTTCCAGCATGTCCTGCCTGTGACACAGCTCTGCGACCAGTTCCTGGTTTGGGGGTGGTAAAAACCTTGCTTCCCATGAAACACTTAGAATAGTTCAATCAGATTTATACAGATAGACCCAGTAAGATGATTCACTTGGTTCAGTCTGAGTTCCAGAGAGAGGGGGTTCCAGAGAAGACTGAAGTAGGGGAGGAGTTTGTAGGTAAGTGAAGACAATGCTCACCTAAGGGTGGAAGGCAGGAGGGGAAAGTGGGGGAGTTCCTCTCTGCCTGGACAGGGAGAGGAAAAGGAAATGCTGGGCACTTTGGTGTCGAGCAGAAGATGAATTTTGTTTGAACAAAGAATCTATANGGGAAACTGGTTGTATATTGACCAAAATGGTGTTCCTCTTTGTGTGTGTGGAGGAGTGTTTGTATGTGTTGGGATCTTTCTTTGGGCTGCCAGCTTACAAATAATGACACATAGACTTCTTATTAATTATGAAAGCTGGACCTATAGCTTAGGTTTGTTCCTAACTAGGTCTTATAACTTAAATTAACCCATTTCTATTAATCTACCTTCTATCATATGGTGTTACCTCTCTTCCATCTTACACCTCCTGTTTCCTCTCCATGTCTCCTGGCTTCTCCTGCCACCTAGATACTTCCTTCTCTTCCTCTCTCTACCTGGAAGTCCCGCCTATACCTCCTGCCTAGCTATTAGCTGTTCAGTTTTTTTTATTACACCAATCACCGTAATACACTTCACACAGTGTACAAATATCCCATAACATTTCCCCCCCTTTTGTCTAAATAAAAAGGAAAGGTTTTTAACTCTTAACATAGTAAAAACAATTATCAAGTAAAAATTACATTCATAATGTTTAGTCCATATGTATTTTCCAAATTCGGAGAAAGTACTGTATTATCTATCCTATCTTAGTGAGTCCAAAGTTTTATACCTAAACCATTTTCTATCACAACTTGTATTACCATCCTAAAAATATCTTTTTAGACCTTAAAGCATCTTTTTAGATAAACAACTTAGGCTTTTATGTTTCTCAACCTTATAAACTTTACATTTCTTATGTAAGTTTCTTTTTTGAATTCCATAACAAGGAAAACTGTAACTATCTAGTCTTCAACCCCATTAAAGACCCAAGAAGGATGTCATTACCTGACTAAACAGGAAGAGCAAGCAACTTTCAAAACTATACAAATGACTGAAACAGGTGGCTCATGGTTCCTCTACAATGTTGGGACATCTATCTTCAGCCTACAGGTCTAGAATATCTGACAGATTTTTTGCAAAGCAGGAATTTTGAAGGACTATCCTATCTTGTCTTGGTAAAGTTTGACAGTTACTTTCTTTTATGTCCTGCTTGTCCAGTTTGGATATCATACTGTCAGCAGTTGAGGCAAGGGCAGATTCTTGCCCAAATGGCTAGCTTTGCCACTTTGAAAGCAAACTCCATATGGAGGTTCTTCAATGTCCATCATCCTTTTTTGAAGTAAATTGGTGCTGCCAGGAGCAGATGTGTCTCACTGACATGAAAAGCCTTATATTATTAAAACATTTTAAATGCCATATTCTGTAGGTCTTTGAAGTATTTGAAGACCATCTGTCTATTTAAAATATATCTCTGTTTGGCCTTGAAAGCATACCCAACATGACTATAAGTTTGATTGTTATAGATGTTATAGACTAACCTGTCTTTCTTTATTATCCTAAATAGCTTTTAAAGACTAGGACTTTACATTACATTTTTAAATGAGCTGCATAGGTACAATACCTTAAACAAGAGTAGAAACATATATGCAGTATAACAAAAATAATCTTAAATTTTTATCGATGCTCAAAAATACCTGAAATAAGAATAGAAACGTATGTAGAGTATGTTCTAATAAAAATAACCTTAAATTTGCATCAATACACAAAAATCCATACCAATGTAAAATATTTGAGACTAGTAGTTCCTTTTTAGCCTAAAAGTAGATTCAATAATCTCTCCTTTTACCCTATCATTTTTATACTATATCCCCCCTTTTTCCCTTCAGAAAGAGATCCCTGAATCTAATCTCCTTTATTCAGTTTTTTTCCCTGACCATGACCAATAACTTGCAACCAACGCCACTAAATGATGATAAACATCCATAATCCACTGAATGACTAAAACCCACCCAACCCACTTCTTGGGAATGTGGGCATTGTGTTCTCTAGACTGCTTCCTGTTGTCTGGGAGTGACAGCATCTTTAGGGAACCCTGAGAAGATTGGGATAATGGTCAAGTCCTCAGAGAGCTAGCTGTATTATTTTTTGTTTAGTCTCTGTGTGGTGGGAAAGTGTAGAACTTATCTGAATTCTTGACTGGATAGTCTGTGAGGCTGGACCATCTCAGCTAGCAGTTTTGAAGTTGTTTTGGATGAAGAATTTTGAGGAAANTGCAACAGAGGCATTCTGAGAACCTGGGATACTTGTCTTTATTGATGTCTGGTTCTTTTTTTTCTGAAAACACTTAAACTTTTAAAGGTAACATATATATCTGCATTAACAGTGTATGGAATGTGCAGTGTGCACAAGTCAACTAAAGATGATTTTCTGTTTTCTGTTTGAGCAAGTAAAAGGCATCTGTCAATGTTATGTNTGTTTAGATTGTATAACCAAACCTCTACCCATGCCATATGAAAGGATGGCATGTAAGAATAAGTCATGAAAGCTCCGTAGCCAACAAGATTTATCACGTCTCATCCAGTCTCAGAGCTGTTCCCACGCAGAGGGATCAGTATATATGTCACCCGTCTTGTAGTCTTTTCTGTCTTTCTCTGTCATGTCTGTAGCCAAGATCCTTAGGAGGTCTTCCCTGGTCAAATCTGATCCCTATTCACTTTGAAGGAATCCATCCATAACTGTTCATTTCCTGTGGAAACAAAGGCATAACCTCTCCCCCAACACAACACATTTCCTGACTTCAATTCCNAAGCCAAGGCATCTCTAAAGTATATAAGCTGGTTTAATTCAGCAGTTCCTTCTTTTTTTTTTCTTTTTCTTTTTTTTTCCTGGCTTTTCAAGACACGGTTTCTCTGTGTAGCTGTGGTGTCTTTCCTGGAACTCACTCGGTAGTCCAGGCTGGCCTCAAACTCACAGAGATCCACCTGCCTCTGCCTCCTGAGTGCTGGGATTAAAGGTGTGCACCACCACCACCCAGCCAGCAGTTCCTTCTTTAATCCAGTGTCTCTGTGCAGCTGTCATTCATTCATCAGTATTCAAAAACTTCAAAGTCAACAAAGCAACATACAGGATCCAGATGTCCTGGGTATTTCGCATCCTTATGCGGCTTATTGTTTTCCTTTTTTATTACTTTATTTTTTTCTTTAAAGACTTCACTTTATTATTTTTAAACTATTTTTTCTATGACCGTCTATACCCATTTTCTTTTTCTTTTTCCTTTACCATTTAAGCACATTTTAAAAGCATTCTGTACCTATTTAGAGGTTTTGTTTGTGTTTTTTTTTTTTCCTGGATCTGATTTTAGTAAGTGCCCACGCATTCTCTGACCACATGAGCCAAAATTTAAACTGCTAGGCAGTGGCCAGGCCCTTTGATGCTTGACTCTGGTAGCTGGCTCTACCCTCCTCAGTTCCCTGAGAGCCTAACCTCATGTGGCTGGGTATGGGAAGGAGCCTCATTTACTGCCCCAGCTCTGGGAAGTTGTTGAGCCTACTTTCTGGAATCCCCATGAGCAGCAGCCGACTGTTGTGAGTATTCACAGTAACTACTATGGATCCTGCTGGTGTGACTTCTCTACCCATGTGGCCATGCCACAAATTGGAGTGCCAAATGTAGTTGGATTTTTCTTTGGGCTGCCAGCTCACAAATAATGACATGGAGACTTCTTATTAATTATGAAAGCTCAGCCTATAGCTTAGGCTTGTTCCTATCTAGGTCTTATAATCTAAATTAACACATTTCTATTAATCTATGTTGTGTCACATGATGTTACCTCTCTTCCATCTTGCATCTCCTGTTTCCTCTCTAGGTCTCCTGGCTTCTCCTGCATGTCTAGATTCCTCCTCCTCTTCCTTTTTCTCCCTTGAAGTCCCGACTATACCTCCTGCCTAGCTATTGGCCATTCAGCTTTTTATTACACCAATCACAGCAATACACCTCCACACAGTGTACAAATATCCCACAACATTTGTATGTGTGTTGGAAGGGGGGAAGATGGAGATGTGTGTGTGTGTGTGTGTGTGTGTGTGCAGGGGGTGTGTGCATATGTGCATGTGTGCAGGAGGCCAGGGATCAATACTAGGAGTTTTCCTCCTTCACTCTCCACTTATTATTATTATTATTATTATTATTATTATTTTGATTATTATTATTTTGAGACTGTTTCTCACTGAACCTAGAGCTTACTGTATTAACTACTTTTCCGTTGATATATTAAAACACCATGACCAAGGCAACTTATAGAAAAAAAAAAAGAGTTTATTTTAGCTTATGGTTCCAGAAGGCTAGCATTCATAATGGCAGTTGTGGAAGCAGGGGACATCAGGTCTGATGGCAAGAGCAGGCAGCCAAGGGCTCTCTTCTTGAACCACAAACATGCAGNGGAGGAAGCTAACTGGAAATGGCATGAGTATTTAAACTCTCAAATTCCGCTGCCAGTGATACACTTCTTCAAACAAGGCCACACCTTCTAAACCTTCCCAAACAGCTTCACCACCTGAGGAAATGTGTTTAAAATGATGAGCAGGTAGGGCGACACTTCGCATTCAAATCACCACATTATCCAATCAGCTAGATCAGCATTCCTCAACCCTGTCACATATCAGATATTTACATTATAATTCATAACATTAGCAGTTACAATTACAGTTATGAACTAGCAACAAAATAATGTTATGGTTGGGGTCACCACAACATGAGGAGCTGTATTAAAGGGTCACAGCATTAACAAGGTTGAGAACCACTGCTCTAAATGACCTTCAAGCTCTGGGATCCACTTGCTTCCACCCACCCCTGCCCAGCACTGTGGCTACAGACATGTACCAGCCTACCCGGCTCTACCCCCTGGTGGGTTTTCCAAGGTGTATATAGATACTAGAGGAGAATATTTCAAAAGAAGATTGTCAAAGAAAGGCTGTGATTTGTTTTTCTGTCACAAACAAGTGACAAAAATATGGCACACAAGATAAAGTATCCCTGTGGGCACTCTGTGTAGGACTCAGCATTCATCTGTTGCAATGATAGCATTGTTCTAAAAAGAGTTTGAGTCGGGATTGCAAGACTTTCTGAAGATGTGGCTTGCCTTCTTCCTAGAANAGCTTAAAAAATATTTCCCTGCCCNTTTGTGGGTTTGAAGCACAAGGATTGTGTCAGTTCCGCTCACTATTGCCTCCTCCAGCTCCTAACACAACACTCAGCACAGAGCAGACAATGTGTATGTAAAGTCAGGGATCCTAGGATTGCTATTGCGGAGAGCAAGGAGGACGTGTTGCAATTAACACGGACATCTGAGAGACGTTCAAAGAGGGGTGTTCCTCTTCATCAAGCAAACATGAATCACTTAATAAACTTTCAGANAGAGAGGCTCANTACTAGAAAGTAAGTAGAGAAATGCAATGTATTTTTAGAGCCGGCCAAATGAGACAATTGGTGATTAAAGGCACTGGTCAGAGGCAGAGCCGTCCCCACTTTCCTGTGCTTCTGCAGGAAGTGCATTTTATAGAAAAGTCGGAGAGGAACTGAGGGAAGTAGAGAGGCCGGAGCTGGNGAGGACCACNGCAGTGTATGGCGGCACTCTGGACCACCTCTGGAGCTGGCCCTTCGCCTCACAGGTTGCTCCATGCAACCCCNACGTCACTGGCTGGCCAGTCACGGGGCTCATGAGGCCACCCTGATGAGGACAGCACTGGAGCTGGTGGCTAGGATGGTAAGAGCTGTTCGTTGTTCATAGAGGCGATAGCCGACTGTTCAAATCTGAAATGCTTGACCTCTGTTTAGTGATTTTGAAAGGTGTGTAGAAATGTTTAGTGGTTTCCACTTCTGGAACGTGACTGTTAGTCTTTAAGTTTTTTTCCTTAGGTCTTCTCCGTGTTAGCATTAAACTTATTCATAGATGTGATC
>LZPO01044520.1:154349-168698 GCA_001675575.1 Neotoma lepida | reverse complement strand
TATAGAGAGGCGCTGTGCCGCTGAGTTGTGTGTTTCACACAGATCTCCTGTGACCCTGCACACAATCAACAGTGGGAGGCGGGAAAGGAAGTCTGAGCAAGAATAGGTCATGTGTCACAGGACGGAGCCGACATCATGGGATCTATTTCCCCACCAAAGAGAAAAGACCAGTGTATGTAGGTTTTGTCCATTGAAGTTACTTCCTTCAGTCATAGGATGTCAGATTTCACTTTATAGAGGGGCTGCACGGGCTTTGTGAAAAACAGAAGAAATTGAATTGTCGCTATAAGTATAGCCTTGTTATACATCGTTAGCTTTCTCCTGTTGTCACTTGGCCTTACATCTGACAGAACGCTCCACGGAGGTTCAGAGGCCACCTTTGGGATTTTAAGCCCTTCTCAGGGAGTCTTAAGAAGTCTATTGCACACACAGACCAAAGAATCAAAACCATCTTGATTCTAAGTCTGGGCTTTGATGGCACGCTTGCCTTTCATTTTAAAATCTGATGTGGTTTGACTCCTTCCCTGATTAAAGTGACAATCCTCAAAGAGGGCAGATGGCCCAGGTTTCCAGGGTGGGAGTTGTTGATGCTGTTCCGTGAGAGTCATCACTTCTGAGAGTTGGCTGCTGGTTATATGATTCGACAACAGTGAGGATGAAAACCAGGGCCTCGTGTACATAGGCAAGTGCTTTACCTGGTGCATCCCGACCCTTCCTAACATTTTACTGATTGTTTTTTTAAACGGGTCCTCCCCTGCAGTGTATATCAGAAAGTATGTCCTCATGTATACCCAAGAACTCCTAAGGCCTCTTGAATTTTGAGTTACCTATGGGAATCCCACTGCATGAGATTTACCAGTAGGAAGAAGTGTTCTGATCTTCAGATTTCACAAATTCTACTTGTGCCTCAGATATGAACATTTGCCCAAGTCTCCTGTTGGGTACCTCTGTCCTTCCCCAAGTGTGCATACACGCATACACTGAGAATTTATCCAGAAACCACAGACAAAAAAGGATGTGCTTTGTGTCTACTGGGTGAGACTCTAAAGAGATGGCTTCTCGGTGTCATGGGCCAGATTCAGAAGGACTAAGATCTGAGGAGCAGCACTTTCCATCTGCAGACTCTCCTCACAAGAACCAATAATCACTGAGCCTGCTGTTTCCTCGGGGAGTTAGATGGATGATGCTTTTTCAGGCCATACCTTGCCTTCCATTCAGGCTCCAGTGGGTCTTGTCCCCTCCTGCTACCCGAAGGAGACATATTTATTTTCCATGTATCATATATTTTAAACATAGAGTGAAATTCAAGTAATAATTCAACTGATACTTGGGTGTCTTCCCTAAGATTTTTCAAATTTATTAACATTTTGCTGTTTTCAGTTTTTTGTTTGTTTTGTTTACTTGTGTAATGTTGGGGTGGAACCCAGGACCTGGAGTGCATGAAGCGCACGCTGTACCACTGACCTGCTCCCTCAGTGCTAGGTTTATCTTAGTAAAACTTGACCAATACCACGGAAGAGTCCTCCCCATTCAATTCCCACTTCAGCTTTCTACTGTGTGGAGGCCCAAATAACTCAGGGTCCCAGAATCTGAGCTTGTTTTACCCAGCAGGGCTGTATAATGGGATGATTTGACCACGGGCATGGTTACCAGGTGNTTGGAAGGGTCTACACTTGGCTGTACTGTGCGCTTTGATCTTGCAAGGGAGAGGTCCTTTGCCTCTCCCCTTGGCATGTTATAAAAAGCCTTTTGAATAAACCTTCAAGCCTGTTGGNTANTGATCCAGGCCCTCCCAAAGCTATCCTTGTTTCTGTCTTTCTTCTCATCAGCTAGGTCTCTCTTTCTATCTGATATTTTCTTATCCCTCTCTCCACCTCCTAAGAACCCTAGAATGGGTGGGAAAAGGTGGGAGCTGGACTCCCACAGTCCCCCACAGTTAAAGCCAACAAGCATCATTTACGTTTTATTAGATGACTTTAAAGAATAAGTCTGTTGTTATGTGTTTTTAAAGCCTGTAGATGGTATCACATAGCACTTGCATCTCCATGCAGACTGCTTTCAATTTTAGCATTTTAAGAAATTTTTGTTTGCACATAATCCTCTTCACTTGTTTTTAACATCCATATTTTATTCCACTAGAAAACTGTACCCCGGTTTTTGTGTTCCTTTATTGATGGAGAATTCTGTCTGTCCTGAACATTCTTGTACATGAATGAGAGTTTCTCTAAGTATACACTCTACAGTACGGTGGCTCCTAGTTTAAAGTGTAGTTAGCACTTTCAGTGTGCTGTAAATATAAAATACATGGAAGATTTTGAAGACTTAGAATGAAAAAAAGAACTTAAAGTGANTCATTAAAAATTTTTTTTTGTATTAACTGGGTGTGGTGGTTGTATGCTTGCAATTTCAGCACTTGGGAGACAGAAGCAGGAGGATTGCCAAGAGTTTGATGCCAGTGTGGGCCATATAGGAAGTGCCAGGCTAAGCCCAGGCTAAGTCGAGCTATATAAGACCTTGTCAAAAGAAAAAGAAAAAAAATTGATTNCCCGTTGAAATGACAGTCTTTTGGTTTGTGACACTAAAATACAATACTAAAATTGATAGCACTGCTCTTTTATATTTTTAAATGTAACTGCTAGAAAAATTTAAGTTACATGTATAGGCTGCGTTATATTTCTGCTAGAGAAGGCTCCTCAAGAACAAGAGTCAGTAACTGTTGTCTNCCTACAGTCTTCTGTAAAGAAAGCTTTATCAGAAAGCTTCCCCACTCATTGTCAGTGGCCGTGGCTGTTTTTCTGCCATCCCAGNAGAGTTGAGCAGTTACTGTCCATATGGTCCTAGAGCCTCAAGCATTTACTGCCTTGCTGTTCAAGGAAAACTGTTCATTGATCTGAATCCTGGAGTAGCTTTTGTGAAAGCCAAGAACCGCATGGAAACTATTTAATATTTTATCCAACACACATAAACGTGAACCTGAAACAAAAGCTTTACAAAACGGATTTTCCCAAAGGCTCACTGTATATATTTTCTGGTTATTTCTACTTAGTTGAAATGAATTATTGGCTAGTAAACTTTTGTGACCACTAGAATGNTTCAGCCACCCATTCTCTGCTAGCGATTTTAATAACTTCTCTCATGGATAAGTAGGCCTCAAGGTGGACATGGAATTACATTGGATTAATTTTCAGGATTCTTTGAATTGGTGGTGGTGGTGGTGGTGATGATGGTAGTGGTGGTGTGTGTGTATGTCTGTACACTAATCTATGGTCCCACAAAAAATGCAAGCAAATTCCCATTCTCCTACATCTTTAAACAATGCCTGTTATCGCTAATCCTACTAGATGAAGTGAGAGCTTGTTTGGCATACAGTCTTTTTACTTAGTGAGGCTGACCACCTTCATGTGCATTGACTGACTTCTTGAGCCTTGTTTTATGAATTGTTTGTTCATTTACATTGCCTCAGAGAAATTTAAAACTTATTGAGTACATACATATGGGCATGGNCTTGCCATGGTGTACGTGTGGAGGTCAAAGGACAACTTCNNGGAGCCAGTTTTCTCCTTTTAGCTTCTGAGTGCCAGAATGGCTTGGCTGCACTCACTCTTGCCCTCTGAGCTATCCTGCTGCCCTCTATTGTCTTTTTTAAAAATGGAGTCATTGGTGTTTTTCTTTAAGCCTTCTTTGGATATTCTGGATACCAACTTTTATGGTGTGTGGGGGTTGCAGGTATGTAGCTTCACCCCAAGGTTCACTTTTTCGCTTTCTGTGCGATGCCTTCCATCACCCAGAAGTTTGAAATTTTAAGGCCCTGAAAATTTCTAGCCATTCATCTACATTTCTTTTTTTTTTCTTTTTTTTATTTGTCATACCTTCTTATCTAAGGTCAGAAACATTTCCCTTGATAGCTGCTGATTATAGATTAAATACCCCCCATTTTTTTTAACCATCAAAAAGATCATGCTTGTGCACTGTCTGAGACACAGCATTACTGTGTCCCATCGTAACTGGCCGTTTGATATTTCAGACTCGCTTGCCATCTTCCCATCACTCCAGGGCTGCGTGTGTCACACAGCAAGTTCTGACCCCTGCGGGTCTGTACCTTGAGACTCCCACTTCCTTTCTTGGTCCTATGATTGCCAGAGCTCACTCTTTACTGACGTCATTTACACTGCAAGGCCTCGATGACTTTATGGGAAGTTCCAGTGACCTTTCAAGAATCACATAAGCCTTATAAAAATGACATCAGATAATTGAAAAAGGAAAAAAAATGACTCCATTCATTTTGTACTTCTAATTTAACCTTTATAAAAAGACAAGAAAGAGAAATTGTAGGTTGACCTCTAAATGAATATAAATATGAAATCCCTAAATTGCATATCAATAAAATTCNGAAACGGGTGATATTGTAAATAAAATGTGTCTGCCAGAGCCCACATTAAGCTTATGTTTTGTACTGAAGCATTCTTGGTCCTGATTTGTACTGAAGCAGCATCCTTAGTCCTGCTTGCATCCAGCACCCAAGAGCTCCCTTTTCTTTTAAATTTGGCAGACCTGCATATGTGTGTGTGTGTGTGTGTGTGTGTGTGTGTGTGTGCATGTGTGTTCGCACGTGCGAATTTGTGAGTCTCTTGATTATTTATACTCAACTCATTAAGTGTTTCCTCAGTGTGTGGAGTAGGCACAGTGCCAGCTCAGTAATCAGGGTGCTTAAGTTTCTCCCTTGGTGATCCCCCNACCACCACCTCTCTCTCTTTGGTTTTTTGAGACGGGGCTTCTCCATGTAGTCCTGGCTGTCCTAGAACTTGCTTTGTAGACAAGTCAAGCCTCTAACTCACAGAGATCCACCTGCCTCTGCCTCCTGAGTGATGAGATTGAAGCCAGCGCCACCACCGCCCAGCCTTCTCTCTCTCTCTCTCTCTCTCTCTCTCTCGTGTGTGTGTGTGTGTGTGTGTGTGTGTGTGTAGGTATAGGTGCCCATTTAGTCATGCAGAGACCTGAGGAAGCCAGGTATCTTCTATTGCTTTCTGCTTTCTTCCCTCAAGATAGACTCTCTCACTGAAACAAACTCATCCTTTCACTAGCTAGATAGCCAGCAGGCTCACAGGATCCACCTGTCTCTGCCTCCCACAGCTACACCTGGCTCCTATCCACTGAATCATCTCCCTAGCCCCTGTTTGTCTAGGTCTGGGAACTGGGCAAATCTAGAGAACACTTTGGAGCCAGCCTCTCTCCTTCATGGAGTTGTCTTTGTCGAAGCTTCATCTTGTGACTTCTGAGAAAGCCATTTCTGTTTGCGTTCCGTCANAGTGACTAAATACTTGAGAAACCCGACTTAAAGGAGGAAAAGTTTCAGTCAGTGATGACTTGGATCCGTTGTTTCCGGGTCTGGGACAAGGCAGAACATTATGGTTGGTATCAGGAGACAGAGCAATGCTGCTCGCTTCATGGTAGCCTGGGAACAGAAAGACAAAAGGAGGAAAGGANTAGGTACCAGGACATATCTCTTATGACCTACTTCCTCCAACCAGGCTTCATCTCCTACGTGTTCCATTGCCTCCCAAAACCCCATTAAGATCCAAATTAAAAATGGTTTAATCCATCCGTGATGTCAGAGACCCGGTCGTCCAGTCACCTCCCAAAGTCTCCACTGTCATACTCTGCTACACAGAAGGCCAAAGCCTCCAACACACAAGCTTTGGAGGCCGCTTATAATCTATAATCTATAAACTATAATACTGCTGCTGAAATACCTGATGAAGAAAATATATTGTTAATCTTGCCAGAAGCTTGAATAAAGACTATTGCTCCTGGAGCATGAAGAGGACCTTATTGTTTTGCTCTGTTTTTGTTTTCTTGTATTTCTTTGTTGGNCTTGTTTTGTTTTCCAGATCTCGACAATGGTTCTAAAATGTTAAGATTTACTCTTACCATTACTGTCACNGTCACTTAATACTTGAAGGCTTTAAAACAAATCTTACTCTGGGTCTTGAGGTTGGAAATGACATGATGTCTGAANAGCATTTTCTATGAGAGCAAACGAGCGAGCTCTCTCTAAACCTTTTGAATAAAAACAAAGAGAATCCACCCACAAAGAAGCATCTCTCAATTCCTGACTATAAGGATGAGGGCATTAAGTAAAACAGTTCTGCTGCCAAATCAATACCGCATCAAATGTTTCCTACAGCAGATACTGCCGTGTGGGTCTACTTTAGTAAGTCGGAGAGGCCGTCAAGGAGTGTCCATTCAGGCAAATGGGGAAGAGCTGGACTGATTGTGGGTCTGTCTCATTTCACAGTGAAACTGTCANGTGACAAGNGAATAGTCATGTGGCTCTTAGAAAGAGGGCAGGAGGGAGCCAGTGACCTGAACACNCTGCCTACTGCTGCCTGTTTTGAGGCAAGGGCTTTGTNCTTNCAGTTGGTGTTCATGTCTCTGATATGTCTANAATGCTATCTGAGTCATGAACAAACCATCTCATAGGAAGCCAAAGGGCAGTTTGGGCTTAAGGGTTAACTTGATTCCGTTTAAGCATTTCACTGGAAGTCTGGTTAAAATGTAAATAACTTTTCCTTGGGTCCAAGGAGCAGACCTCTGNAGCTATGGCGGAAGGGCACCAGCAAACAAAGNCTGCCCATGGTTTTAGCCCTNGTTTGCAGTTCACTCCAGGACCTGGAAAATCATCCAGTTTCTGCAGCTCTCCATTCAGTCTCTGTGTGTCACTAGGAAGTGGGCTGGATGCTGTTGCTCCCATTTTTCTTCTTAAAGCTACATTAGAGTAGATGACATAAATGGCAGATGGGATCAGATGTAAAGCCAGCTCCTCCCAAGGCGGGACGTTGGAGCTTGTCCGAATTNGTTGACTCTNCTTCTAGACCCTCTCAGCAAACACCATTCAAGTGTGTAAGATTTCATAAGAGCCCCTGTTCTTGCTCCCCCAAATTATTTTTTGTGTAACTTCCTGGTATTGGGCAGCTTTTGAGAGCACGGGAGGCCGGTGACCCATCAGCAGGGTCTCTCAATGGGAACCGACTGAATCGCGTCCACTGTTTGTTCCCTCTCCAGGCACCTGTTAAAAATGAACAAGAGCAGCTCTGACTTGGAAAAAGTGAGCCAGAGTTCTGCAGAAAGCCTCAGCCCATCCTTCAGAGGGGCCCACGTCAGCTTCACCACGGGCTCCACGGACAGCCTCGCCTCAGACTCCAGGACCTGCAGCGATGGAGGTAACAAAGCAGTCCTCAACAGACAGGCTTACAATATACGGAGTCTGCAAACCAGACCCATGCCAGGCACCAGGATTGGAAAGGCCCGAACAAGTTCTTTAGTCTTGGTGCTGCTTTGTGAGGAAGGAAACCCTTCAGGGGCTGGTGATGTTCATTCTCTCATGAATACATGACAAGTTACCTCATTATATCACCCTCTGTAATTAGAAGTGCACTGGCTTGGTGACAGGGTAGAAAGAGGCTACAAACACACGTTGAGCNTTGACCAGATGATTCTGCTCATGAAGTGCTTGCCATGCAAGCATAAAGGCCTGGGTTTCCATCCCCAGTACTGGGCACTAGNGAAGGCAAAGATTAGAGGATCCCTGAGGCTTGCTGGCTAGCTGGTCTAGCTGACTGAGTAAGTTACAGGTTCATTAAGAAGCCTCTTCTTAAAAAATAAGGTGGAGAAGTGATTGAGGAAGACACCTGACATTAACCTCAGGCTAACACGTGTATGAATACACACACACACACACACACACACACACACACACACACACACACACAGCATGTTGGAAGGCTTCTCATTCTCTGAGTAACAAGCCACAAGTCATATATATATATTTCTTCCTGTCTGCTGGGGTCCCTGGAACCTCAGATGTCTTGGTGTCTCATTTACATGCGTACACACATATGCATCTATGTACACAATAGATGTTTACCCAAATGTTTGTTAACTAAAAGGTGAAGACTTTGTGAGGTCACTGCCTACCCCTCTTCTATATTAACCACTGAAGTATAATATGTGGATATGGCCTGTTAGGCATATTCCTAAAAAGAGGCTTAAGGTTTGCACTTGTGGATTTCATGGTAGTGTTTATGACCTTTCACCCCTTGGGCATGCTCTGTGTGTATCCTCTCCTGCTCTTCTCCTAGGCTGCCTTAGCATGTTAGGTTTATACCTGTGTTGGTATGACTTCCTCATTCTATGGAAGTACTTTTTCTCAAAGGGCATTTTTGGGGTAGAGGACCCCACGGCACATTTCTGTCAGGAAGTGTGGATTATAAGTTCTCTAATGAGAAAGCTCTACTAGCTCTCACTCAAAAACAGGATATATATTTGTCTGGATTTGGGGGAAATCTGGCAAAAACAAGATTGTCTTTTTCTGTAGCTCTGCTGGACTCTTAACTNCTTCCTTTTCCCATCCCACTGTGCAAAATTTCAGTGAGGCAGATCATTCCCTGAAGACCTGGGCATCTGAACCATGTGCCCACACCAGCCAGTTCCAATTCACTCTCTTGAGAACCGTGACCAGTTCTGAGAGGGCTGTTTACAATGCACCCCTCCCTCAGCCACCACATGGTTGGTGTCATGAGAACTGGACTGAAGTGCTTCACCATATATCATGAGCCGGCAAAGATAAGATTAAAACATGGCTGACACATGGGTGGGCGGGGTTAGACAGGAAACCGGGTTGCCCCAGAATGAGAGCTTCTAGAATGAACGTTGCGGGAGAATTCCAGAAAGCTTTTTTTGAGAAGAAGGGCGTGGCTAGACATGAGGATGTAAGAGTGGCAGAGCAAAGGATTTTCCAGGGTACTAAAACAGTCAAAAGGAGCCAAAGGCACAGGGGAGCATTGCATGCTGGGAAAAGGAGAGCGGCTTGGTGTGTTATTCTGGGTGCAGGTGGTGGGGAGCTGCGCTACATGGTGCAAGGCACTCAGAAGCTGTGTGTAGAGTAGGATACAGAGAGCCACCTGCATNATGTGAGGACAGTGGTGGCACCCAATAGAGGCATTTTCTCATATTAATTTCTGGATAACATGAATCAAAATGAATCTANTTCCACAGTTATGTGTTTAGCACAAATCAGATATTTGGTGGGCAAGAACCTCCAAATTTAGGCTTCACCATTCACAAGGTGTGGTGAGCCTTCCCGTTTGGGCAAACCATTTCTCTCCTTTCTAGCTGCTGCTCTTTCACATGGGTCTGGATCAGGGCTAAGTTTTGAAAATGACAAGAGAAAGCCTTCATTCCGCTTCCCACCATGGATCAGGTGTACTTGCTTTCAGACTCTTGTTTTGTTTGTTTGTTTTGTTTTTGAGATAGGATTTCTGTGTGTAGCCCTGGCTGTNCTGGAACTCACTCNGTAGNCCAGGCTGGCCTCGAACTCACAGAGGTCCGCCTGCCTCTGCCTCCCGAGTGCTGGGATTAAAGGCGTGCGCCACCACTGCCCGGCTTGCCCGTAAGTTCTCGTCTGCTTTCAGCTTACAGCTGAAACACTTGTGTGCATCTTGACTTTTTGACATTTAGAACAGACGCCGAGGCAGTGAATCCGAAGGGATGCGGCATCTGTTCAAGCTGAAGTTGTGTGAAATGAGAATTAGTCTCAGCCTCTCTGGAGTCTTAAAGAAAGTCAAAGAAATCATTGGATTATACATTTATCTGCCGCAAGAGCTCACTGGTGAAGCAATGCGTCTTGCTAGTAGTTTGCATCCATCATGTGGCCTGAGTTGGGGAAAAAGTCATTCCAGAGCTCATCACAGGAATAGTTTATGTAAAGTGGTGAGGAATTTATTAAGGTTGGTGGCCAGAGTTAGAGATCTGCTGTCCAGGTTTCATAGGAAAGCAAAATTTAAATTTTATAAGAATNTAAGGCCTAGTGGTACTCACACCTTTAATCCCAGCACTCAGGAGTCAGAGGCACGTGGGTCTCTGAGTTCAAGGCCAGCCTGATCTACAGAGCAAGTTCCAGGAAGCCAGGGACACACAGAGAAACCCTGTCTGAAAAAAAAACAACTCCCACACCAAAAAAAAAAAATTCACCTGTTAAATTTTTTAAATGTAGCTTATCTAAATTTTAAAGTAACAAAATGAGATTTTTATATCATTGTAAAATTTTCCACTTTATGCCTTTGTCAGATCTCAGATCCCTCCTAGGGCATTTGGTAGGACATTTTGCCTGTGGGAGCAGTTTGTTAAGCGGACGACAGTCAACTGAGGAGAGGGACAAAGCGGTCTCAGCAGTTTCGATTGAGCTTGGTTCAGGAAGGACAAATGCCATTGTAGGGTCAAGTCTGTGTGGAGAATGGATGGGTGGCTGTGAGGGGGACATCATCAGGCAGACGGCCAGCAGAAGANTCTTCTGCGTTAAGTGGCCACCTTTGACTATACAAACCTAAAGTCGAGGAGGGAGGTGCAGGTCTGCGATTCTAGCACTTGGCTGGGGGAGGCGAGCGCTTCAGGAGTGCAGAGTCACTGAAAAAAAAAACAACTCCCACACCAAAAAAAAAAATTAACCTGTTAAATTTTTTAATGTAATCACAGCCACGTGATTGGTAATCCGGGCCAGCCTAGTGTATGAGATGCTTCCCCAAAACAACTACAAAAACCCAAATAAACGCAGACTTACTGTCCTATTAAGATCATTTCCCTCTTTGGTTTAACTGAGTGATTCAGCAGAGAGACGTTAGAATTTTACTGTTTAACAGAAGCCACCAGAATCAGCAACAGACAGGGCAGGGAGCTCTAACCACGCAGAGGACAGCAGAACCTCACCGGATACAAGAGCCGGAAGTGCTCTGCCAACTCTTATTGTATAGCTAGGAAGCCAGAGCTAGAGCCACATAACTATATACTGTGGCATCAATCAGCTTGTTTTTCCCCACAATAATGCCAGTAAGTTTTAAAATAATACATACATCTGTGTGGATGGGTGTGAGTGTGCTTATGTGTTTGTATACATACTCTGTCATAAATTTGATAGATGTTGAGTATAAACTACATGCTGGGTACAATTCCAGATCCTGAAGACCCAGAAATAAATACCCAGGCCTTTTCTTCACAGGGCACATGGCTAGTTCCACACATACAATAAGTGCGGTGGTGAAAGAGCAAGCCAGGAAGGGGGTGGGGAGGGGTAGGAATGCCTGTCAAGGCCAGAGACAGGAAATCCACAAAGATTAGCCCCTAGTCAGAATGAGTGACAGCCTGACCTTCAGCAAGCACTGCTTCCCCTCTCGACAGTCACCTCCAGCTCTGCCAAGAAGAGGTCATATTTTTCAAACAGATCCTCAGAAAAGCACAGGCAACTGTCTACCCCAATTGAATGTATGCTCTAGTAGATGGGCTTATTAGATCGCTTGATCTTAAATCCATAGGTTCAGTCCTATATNTAAGTTATATAAGTAACTGCCCTAACACAGTACTTTCCCCCAGCCCATTGAGAACTGAGTCGGGGATTCTGTCCCGGGAGATATTAATGAAGGTCAAGGGGTTTGTCACAGAGGAAAGTATATTCCTTTTAAATACTTTCTTTCAGTATCCTGAGCTACCCTGTCAGCAAAGAAGCTTTGCTTAAAATGGTCTTCTTTAAACTGAGTTTTAAACTATTACTTCAGTAAACTCATACATATCTATGATAAAATATCAAACAACGCAGAAAGGTATGCAATGAAAAATCTCTCCCAACACCCCATCACAGTGCCCACTGCCACTCTGAACACCTTTTCTGTGTTGTTATGAATCTCTCAAGTGTCCTAAAATTCAGTTGTATACACTTTTATACTTGCAGACTTTCAGTCAGAAGCTTTAGTATAACTCAGTTTTTAAAGTTGCTGTATATTTTTTTTCATTATGAGCCACCATTTAAACCCTTCACTTACCAATNCTTGTTTAAATTGTTCTGTAAGAAAACTAAAGTGGGATCCTGAGACACACACTGNGGAGATTTGGTTAGACTAGCTGAGATAAATTATTANTTCCTAAGAAATAGAATTGGTGCATTACAATGTGGAGGTATGTCAAGTAGTTCTCCTCAGCTTGTCCTCTGAAAATGTCAGCTTACCTTTCTACCAACAATGAAAAGTGATTTGGATGGAGTTTTAGTTTGGCTACCTAAGAAGAAAACCCTCGCTGGTTGTCTCACAGCAAGAGGTTGAAAGATGTCAACTCCAGAGCCCCCAGCTGGGACGCTGGCTGGCAGCGGAGGCATGGGGGCTGTCTTNCAAATGGAGACCTTCCTCTTGCCCTCNGTGCAAACCACATGGTTGCNTTGATTGTTGCTTTCAGGGATGATGGAATGGTCTGGAGAGATTCCTCACAAATGCCACATTTTCCCATCCAGCTGCAAAATGCTAATAACATGCTTCCAGTTCAAGCCACATTTATCTTCCTGGAAAAGCAAGGCATTCCTTTGTCCCTTTATTTTGTCATGTGATACCGAGCCTCTTCAGGTTCTGGAACCAAATGGGAAGTTCCACAAGTTCCCTTTGGAAAATTGTGAGGCTGGAGAACCCCTGAGCCCCTACCTTACCCGTTGGTTGGCAGAAACCTCCCAGACTGCCTCTTNCTGCATGCCAAGGTGCCTACACAGGTGATTTGGCTGTACTTTCCTCATCTCTAATGACGAATCAAACTACCCCAGGGTCTGGGCAGAGTTTCCTCCATTTGATTCGTTTCTAATGTCTTACATTTAGTAGATGCTTAAGAAATCTTAACTGAGGAGTGGGCAAATCTCTGAAGCTGTTTGCTTAGCTGCATTTTCTTGTCAAGTGTCAAACCATAGACTATTCCAAGTTTTGCACGCACACACACAAATTCAATTGGCTTTGCCTCACCCATTGGGACAGTGGCTCACACACATGTGCAGAGCTTGGAGATCTCAGGAGGGACTGTGCCTTCTCCCTCCACGCTTGCTTCAGCCTGGCTACAAGCAGAGAATGGTGTATAGAAGAGCTGAACGGTGCTCACTCATATGGCTCAAAACAGGGCTGACCACTTCCTCTGTAAGCCCAGCTCTCATTTGGCTGTAGAGACAGTGGAGGTACCTATTAAACCCAGCAAGAAGAGAAGACTGTCATAAGGTACCACATTTGAACTTTTGCCCTGCATTCTGAGTAGGGACTAACTTTTTTTTTCCCCAACCATTGAAATCCTGACTCCTTCTTTGCTTTCTAAATATAAAGATACCAAACTAGTATACATCCTCCCTCTGCCTTTGTGAGACTCACCCAGCATGCCACAGGTGATGCATCCCACTAGAGGAGCCTTCTCTTGTCAGAAGTACATGCACTAAAGGGGTGCTGGGTGTCCGTTTCTAACTGAGTATGCTGTGTGTGGAACTGGAGACTGGAAGGAAAACTTGGGAAACAGTGTTTGGAACCCTTTGTCTTAGTTCACAGGCAAAGCTGGGAATTTAGCTCAACANTACAGTGCTTGCCTAGTTCTCAGAAATTTTTCTCAGCTTTTCCTGCTGTTCCCTGTAAGCCAGAATTTGGAGACAGTGGTCCAATTGCCAGCACACAACCAGGAATATATAATAGACTTAGTTTCATTTGCCATTGAATTTGAGTCTTTCTGGCCATTGGCCTGTCCCCTCTTCTCAACACTAGTGATGGAATTCCAAGCTTGTGCCTCTGTGGCTTTCTTTTTATANGGGTTCTGGAGCTCAAACTCAGGTCTCTTTACCACCTAAGCTATCTCTCCAGACCCATTTTTATTTAAAAAAAAAAAGAAAACTTTTTATGTGTGTATATAATACCCAGTTGGATACATGAAGTCCACACTTTAATTGAGCCACCCATCACTGATAAGCTTTGTGTGACTTCATGCTTGTCCCTCTGCTGGGCAGGTGTGTGATGCAGGATGGTCTCGGCAGTGCCTCCCTCTCATTAGCTGAAGCATCATGGCACACATTCACAGCATCTAAGAAATTAAACATATTTGACTAACCTACGTGCTAATCCTTGGAGCTGCACCNCCTTCNACACCTAGTACCCCTTACCAGGCTCTGCAAGCAGCTCTAGGATTTGGATCCAATCAAAACTGCCCACCAACTCAGTTCCTACAGGATTGTCAGGGGAACACAGAATGGGGGGGGTCCTTCCTCTCAGCTTCCTGAACACTGGTTCTGCACAGGGCCTGTGACTGACATTTTGATTCTCTTTGGTGATCTAGGGAATGAGCGGTAGATGGNTTAGAGTCTCTCCATCATTCCTGCTTAGATAGTTCACCAGCCTCCANTGTACAGACCAGAGATGGAGAGAGGAATGATGGAAGCAAGATAGCCATCTGCCTAGAGATTGGATAGGGGTTTCTGAGGTGGCTTTCAGACAAAATGCACATTCAGAAAGTTTGAAATGGAGA